>BQNB010058152.1:0-37893 GCA_026074375.1 Tanacetum coccineum
GTTGATCTTAAAGTAACACGCCCCGGATCCTTATTCCGCTGCAACCCATTTTGGGGGTGTTACACTCTTGAAATGTCCCTGGGCTCTACATTCATAGCAAGTAGGTTTCTGACCTGCCCCAGTGCCCCTTTGGTTGTTAGCAGTGTTGGTATTTGCAGTACTCCTACAGTCACGAGCTAGATGGCCAACTATGTTGCACTTGTGGCATTTAGGAGCACATTCTACGTCATGGTGATAGTTGCATTTTAAGCACAGAGGTTTAGATCCTCCGTAAGGTTTCTTCTCACCAGATCCTGCAGCATAAGCTCTGCTAGTGTTCTGCCTCTTGTTCTGCTATTGTTGGTTATTATCTTGCTTTCTTTTGTTTTCACTCTGTCGTTCAGCAAAGGTGTGGATCTTCTTGTCCATCAGCTCAGTAGCAAATTCAATTGCATCCTGCATGGTTTTTGGCTTATATGCCATTACACTTCTATAAATCATGTCGGGCAAACCACCGACATATTTCTCAATCTTGTCTGACTCTTCAAGAAACATCCTAGCACACATCAATGCCAGGACCTGAAAACGTTTATTGTAGCTTATCACATCGGTACCTATAACCTTTAAATTCTACATCTTAGCCTCCAGCTTCTTAATCTCGTCCCTTGGGCAGTACTTGTCAATCATCTTCTTTTTTAGGTTTTTCCAAGTCATTGCATAAGCAACATCGTGTCCGGCAATATTAACGTGGGAGTTCCACCACGTTAGAGCACTTCCAAGAAGAGTAAAGTAGAAAAATTGATTTGGTTTTCCACAGAGCAGTTGCTTATACGAAACACAATTTCCATTCTTTCAAACCACTAAGTCAACTCAACGACTCCTTCAGTACCCTTAAAGTATAGGGGTTTACATTTCATGAAGTCTGGGTAAGTGAACTCACAAGCAGGAGCAGCTTGCCTCCTTACACCCGTGCCTGAATTATGGCTGTCATCGCCATTCATGCTTCTATCAGCATCACGTGCTGCTAGTGCATCAGCAACAACTTGATCGATCAATGCCTTAAGTTGAGCATTGGTGACAGATGTGGTGGTGGTTGTTGCGGCTGGTGTTGATCTTCTGGCTCTTTTTGGTGCCATTTTCTTCAAATCACAAGAAAATATAATACCAGTTAGATTTCATAAAATCATAACCATGACATATGCATAATAAGTAAAGTGAGATCACATCACACAGTGAAATATACAACTGAATTGAAATTAAAAATGGAGTAGCTAAATCGACATTCATTCATAATAAATTCGATTACATACATTACATAATACATCCCTTCCATATATAATTTGGAAACATACATGACCTGATTCAGATACAAAATGATCACTACCCTTAGCTTACAAAATGAAATATAAACAACCTAAAGCCCTACTAGCCGGGAGTTACCCGTAATACTTAGTAGGCTAAACAACATAGCTACAACATAACAACTCTAAGAGCTACTACCGGCCTCCTCTGGTATCTCGGTCTGTGCTGGACCTCCAGCGGGTCTCTGCTGTCCCTGTAGTGATACCACATGTGTCTGTAGTATACTCATCAGTCTTAGTGTCTCCACAAGCTGTGCCTGTCGAGCGCGGTCTGCTGCTCGCAAGGCTGCAATCTCTATCTGCTGAGCTAGCACTGTAGTCCTCTGTGCTCTCACCTCAGAACGGGCGGCATCACTAGTAGTCATAGAACGTCCCCAGGCCTTACAGGAAAGTCTAGCATCTCTCTTCAGAAGTAAATAAGTGTAAGTATTGGAGCATCTATCCCTCTGTAGTAAGTTGAGCTGACCGCTCAACACTGCTCTAGCATCCTGTGCCTCATCAAGTCTCCCATAAATCTCATCAATGTCCTGTCTGACAGTAGTGACAAAATTGGTCATCCGTCGACCCAACTTTGTGTCATCAGCCGCTGGTGCCATTGGCATGCCCACAAGCATCTCATCCCAAGTGTCTGTAATCCCATAACCAACATCTCTCTCTGGGTTTCTCCTAATAACATAATCTAAAGTAGCAACAAATCCATAGTCTGCTCTAAAACCTCTAGAGGGTCTAGCAGTGGGTGCATATGAACTCTTACCGACCTCATATCTCAGACCTAGAGTAATACACAACCTCTTTCGAGGCGGTAATGTAACCTCGAAAACACCTGCTCTATAATTAGTAGAGGGTAAAAGCAAAGGTGGTGATGATGTATGTAATGGTATAGGTAGAAGTAGTGGTGTCCCTAATGGTGGGGTACTCGATGATAGTGGATGGGAAATAGATGGTGTATCGGCTCTCACCCGGATCATAGCAACTCTATATCCCAAATGATGAGTAGGGCTAGCAGGTAGTGGTGGAGATGATACAAGTAAGGGTGGTGATGCTGGTAGTGGTGGAGATGGTATATGTAGTAGTGGTAATGATAGTGGAGTAAGTGGAGATGGTGGTGGAGTAGATATAGCAAGAAATCTATCAACCTCTTCCTCAGAAAGGAATGGTACAGGTGCCTGAGCTGGGATGGATATCCTAGCTGTAGTACGATGTACTGGTGGTGGTGAGACAGAGTCGACCAGAGCTGGGTGCTCCTCCTCCTCCTCCTTATCATCCTCGTCCTCGTCCTCATCATCAGCCTCATATCCGGAGGGCTCCTCCTCCTCCTCATCTCTATCAGCGGGATAATCAACTGAATATACCCTGGTGAATTGGTAGTGGGTGAGATAGCAGCAAGCAGTAGCCGCTCCTCAGCTAGGAGTACATCATCCTTCGGTGGCATAAACTCCAGGTATACTGGCTCAGGAACAAACTCTGATAGAGGTGGTGCCTGCTCTAGCTCCTCCAGGCCAGGCACATAATTCGGTGATGGCGGAGCCTGAAAAGCATCTACCACATATGCATATGGGTCCTTTGGCATCGTGGGTGGTCCATCGACTCCCGGAGATCCAATGTCTGACAAACCCTCGAATGGACTGGATACTGCCGTGTAGGTGACTGTGGAATCCTCCGAATCTGACATGACAATATCTGAAAATCAAAAGTAGCTTATATAAGTATTAATATAAGACTCTTATAGTAATGTAATATACATAGTATTTTATCACATATATATCAATCATGAATGCATCTAGTCTAACCAACTAATGCAAAAACTAGTGTATGTATGTCCCGTGAAAAACCCCTTTGTATGAATGCAACGTTTGAAAACGGTTATAGTCCAGCAAAAACACTTGACCTAGTTCTCTATAACCTTGGCTCTTGATACCAATCTGTAACACCCCCAAATTGGGTTGCAGCGAAATATGGGTCTGGGATGGTAATTCAAAGATCAACAACACAAGATATATATAAGAACAGCCATTTAAAAGTCGTTTAAAACTGATACATTGGATTTAACAAATTGTCGTTACATAAGTCCAAAACTTCACTTGTTCATTGTTCAAAATACAAAGATTTTAGCCCATAACAAATATATCCCCAAAATGTAATGCAACCAAATCTTTAATGCAAACGACTTCCAAAATAACGATTGATGTGTGCTTAAACACACATCCTTTTTACTTCGGAAAACACTATAAAACGGACTAAAAATAATAAAATATGCTTAATTATAATGCAAATATGTTTGTTTGGTATTTCTTATGTCTTGCAGGTACTATGGATTGAAAACAAAGCACAGTCAGGTATTTGCGGGTTCGTCTCAATCAAGAGTGCTTATTATTCAAAATCAAGATGAAGTCGTGAAAATTCTCCGAGCATGCCATTGGAAAGAGCGCGAGATTACGAGTCCAGCGGTGCCCTTAGATCTTATTAGGCCAGCCTGTAATCCATTTAAATGAGCCGGGCTAGCCCATGTTATTACAAAGCCCAAGAAAACAAGCTTAATCCCAATAAAAGCCTAATTCAAAAATAAAAAATATATTATAAATTGAAGGGATGATGTTAGCCGCACATGGGATAGAATTAATTCATGTAGTGTTACGTGACCTTCCACTCATAAGGTTTGGACTAGTAATAGAGCGCCACGTGGCTTTACAAATGAATATATCTCTCTATTGCATTTCGAAATTGATTTAACTAACGAAAAGGGTGCGTTCAAGTGAAGCTAACAAAATCCACGTGTCTTTCTGTGATTTGAGGATCCAACACTGCAATCTAACACAGCAAATCATGAGGTCAGCCAAATAGATTGACTAAAAATGAAATCAATGACGCGGCAGACCTGCGGTTCCACGATTTCCTAAAAAGTACCCCCTGTACCCCCTATTGATACAAGAACGACATCAACCCTACAATTGAATACTCATCAGAGAATTTTTATTTTAGCACTTTCAACTCTCTTCTCTAGTACTTTAGCTTATTCTAGTAGTATTTAGATTTAGCTTTCTATTGGATTTCTAGTTATTGCAAAGAGCTGATTTTTCAGCATATTTGAGAGATATCGTCTAACAAGGATTGTGGTTAGCGTCAAAAGAGATCTCATTTTGAGTAACATGTGCTTATACTCTTCTTTCCTTCGCTTTTCAAAAAATAAGCCATATGCTACCACTTATATTCAAGCTTAATACACAGCTTAATTGTGAAATCTTAATTTAGATCCTATAGAGAAGCTTTCCTTAAATGGCTTAAAACAATTCATAATGCTCTTCACAAATAAGTGTTGGAATTTAAGTTTACAAATAATTCGATCTAGACGTATTTTCGCGAGTTTAAGCTCTTTAGTATTTTTCTTAAAAGCTCTCTCTCTCTCTTAGATCGAATAAGCTGTTTAATAGTATTTTTACATTCGCGAGATGAGTTTTTAAGTATATATCGCTCGCGAACAATGATTTCTGTCTTTTGCAATTAAGCTCATAAGGTGATTATTTGTCTTATTGGACATCGGTGCCATTTTTGCGAGCTTTAGGTTGTTTCAATTTCCAATTTCGTTTAGATAATACCTCGATTCAAATTCGTAGAAGTGTATAAGTGCAAGTGTTTCCATGCTTCCCTACTTTGTTTAGGTGTAGCATAAAACACTAGTTTTAGATCCTGATTGGAGATTAATTAAAAAACATTAAATGTATTAAAAACTTGAGATACTATAGCTTAATGAGATCTAATTAGAAGATTTAAAAGCTTAGTTCCTAAAGTGCTTTATTAGATTCGTCCAGTCACTCATAAGTTGTTTATGGAATCTTTTGCTTCTTATTAATTTTCCGGCTTATATAAGAATTAGATGGCTTAATAGTTAAGAACCAAAAGTTTTAAAAAGCTTAATCCAGTGTAGTGTTGGAACACCATTCTTAATAGTAAGAGGTTGCGTTTAGGGATTGTAGAATTCTCGTTTTTGAGCCTGCGTTTTTGTTTGTAGTAATTTATTTGGGGCTAAATTTAGATCTTGAGGGCCTGCATAGTAGTTTTAGATTGGCCTTGCAATTGGGTTTTATTAATTTCATATCTGGACTTTTGGCATATTTGGTTTTTGTATGATCACAGTATTGTAATTTGGTTTCGTAAATGTTCGTACATGGGCTTCATAGTTGGTCAAATGTGATTTATATATTAACAATTTTTATGTTCTGATTTATTGTTATTTTGGTACCTAGGTCCAACTCATGAGGCGTGAGCTTAAGGATTAATTGGAGCAAGATCCAAGAATTTGAATTATATAGTTTTAAGCTAATAAATCGGCGTGGTATTCGTTTAAATCTTGCGGCTCTTCTCAATACGGCCTATTTTATTCTAAAACCCTTTTTCACTACATAGAGAGTACACTTCTCGTATATAAAAATGTTTTGCCTCCTTATTTTGATCATCATGTTAGTGAGGTAGTTCTAAATTGGTGCTTGTTAAGTGGAACATTGTGGATTGGGAATTAAATTGTGGATTCCAAAAAGGTTTAGTTAATTAAAAATCTTCGATTATTTAGCTTTGAGTAGTTTGAATGTTTTAAAGGGAAAAATCCGGAAAAATAGTCAAACTACACATTTAGTAATTAATATCTTTTTAAGAGGTTTTTATCAAAATGTCACACCCCGGCAATGGCAGAAACTCGGGAATGCAACATAATGATCAATCATAACACAAGATACAAGATAGATGTCAAAACTACATGCCATAAACTCCAAGTGCTAAGAAGACCATCAACCTTGAACAAACTCAAGTGAACGTCGAAAATCGCAACAAAAATCTCACAATCTCTCTTAAAATATTAAATGCCCCACGCACATGGGTTCAGCCATTAATCCAACTTCACTTCTATAGACAACTATCCTAGACACTAAACAGATCACAATTAACAAGGCAAGCAAGACTTCGAACGAAATTCCACACGTGGATACTTTCTAAGTCAGTCTATCAATCACCAAGACTACCTTTCTTTCACATTCACCTTGAAAATGATACACACGAAAAACGTCAACAATAATGTTGGTGCCTCGTAGGTCTTTGGAAGACCTTAAACCCAAAAGCCTGTGTGCCAAATATTTCAACAGTGGACAATAGTGCATTTGACAGTGAAAAATATGCAATCAACCTTAGCATCACAGCTATTCATACCAAATGTCCCACAAGATCGCACCTAAATGGCCTCTCAACTGGCTAGTAACTAAAATTAGGCAGGACGCAACAATTCAGTCACACCTGGGTAGGGCCGTACCAACCACCCCAATAATCACACACAAATACTGGGTAGGGAACGTACACTTAGCTGCCACAACAATACATACAATCACATAATATTCAATAGCAGTCACATAATCACATATTCTTGTCCACACAAACAAAACCGACAGATCCGCACAAGATCAATTCAAAACATACAAAACAAGGTAGTCATTTTCCCCAACGGAAAACAGGATAAAAAAGTGTGGTAGGGCTTACTATGACGAGAAACCTCACCTCAACAAGTCACTATATAGCAACCAACCTTATCACATAAACAAATGCAACGACGTGCCCGCGAAAATAACGACCTAGTCCAGTTAATTCCCAATTTAATCATCCAATTCCAAAACAATCTTCGCACGTAGTTGATGCATAAGTTTAGACTCGTTGTACAATTACCCAAACAATTTAGTGGTGTGATGGTTGACGACTCTAAGCTCCACACACATAATCAATCTCATTCTCAATATTACATACTTAAAGCTATTTAGCGTAAATAGCAATAGGTAATAATAATAAACTATTTATAATTATACTTATATCTATAATATATCTCGACACGTCTATTCGTCTACACCTTAGTCAGATCAAAATAATCTTATAAGGTTGCAAATGGAAATCATATCCTCATAAAAATACACTTTAGACGAGGAGAACTCCGAGAAAAATTATATTTTTCTCGTCTTTTAGTGAATTTATTAATAAACAATAAAATAAAATAATCTACAAATATTATTTTATTATTAGAAAAAATTAAAAATCAATCGCTTTTTATAAGCAATTTACTACAGTATAGAACTCTTCTACGAAATTTTTCGACATGAGACCCGAACGTTTATTACATCAAAACGTTTTCCAAGGTTTAAAAACCTTATTTTGTTTCAACAGTATTTCCAACAAAACTCTAAAATCTCATTCTTAATGCTTACCAAACGCGTTTTTTCCCCAAAATGAATCGTTTCAATATCAACACTCGTAAATACATCATTCCACTTTCAAAGTTATAAAGAATTCCTCATAACTACCCCAACTAATTAGGGTCCATTGGACATAACATAAGTCCAAAATACTATTTAACATCCAAAACAAAAAGGTCCATTTTACCACTATATAAGTATGTATTACTTATATGAACAAAAATAACCCGACCACAATAAAGTCCCGTCGGCCAACTAAGTCGCGGCTACAAATAGACTTATTAGGGCCGTGAGTCCATAAACTTCCCACAAATAACGTATATTAAGCTGTTAAAATAACAATTAAGCCACGATCGCTTTGAGTTTACACATACCATAAGCCACAATCAGTAGTTCCACAACATACGCCATAAACACAAAACTAATCAAAATGCGACTGATCCTTCTTATTTGATTTTTGGGAAATATCCTACGTGGCATATACAGCCTAATAAGCCCAAAAATAGCCTTAAAAATAACACTGAACTTAAGACAAGCGCTACTTCAAAATAAGCATTATAGTCATCATATATTCTTCCAACCATCCCGACGCGACGAACATCAAAACGTACAAAAAACCCTCTTTTTCCTTTTTACATTCTCGAACACAAACACCACCCTTTTTTATTCATTTCGCTTTTAAAAAAATACGATTTTCCCACACAACGATCAACTTTGTACAATCATCATCTATGCATCAAAATAAACTCGCGACACAAGGACACAGTATCTGATCTCTTATTTCCGTGAAAACTACAAGAATATCTTCAAATTTGTAATTTTGACAACGAACAGACAACCCCAACGTTTGGGTGAGTTAAAACTTGAAGTGAAAACCAACCGTAGAATGAACCCTAACATATTTTATGGCTTCCTGTTTTCCTCTGAGATCAAACTTCAAAAAATTATAAACGAGTGTGTATTTGTAGTCGGACGAACACAAAGATTGAAGGAGAGGGATAACGTTTTTCTTTTGATTTTAAAAACTGAGAGACATACATGTGTAAAAATGAGAAAGAGATGGAAAGCATCTTATGTACCGGGATGGTGATGGACATAAAGGCTAGCAAAATTAAGCCACCCTTCCTACCTAGATCTTTCTTTCGGCCCCGCCATGGTGGGGTCTCGGGCCTTTCTTTTCGTGCCGGGATCATTTAAATACTCGTAAAACTCAACTGTAAAATTTACCACAAAGTTAATTAGCATTTTTATTCACTTTAAAAATATTTTTCTATTAACCTAGAGTATTTACATGACATATTTTCACTTTACACCCTTCAAAACTCATTTGGACATTAATGGACGTGTCAGACTTGTTTTTCTGCATTTCTCAAAATTCACGGGTCAAACCACCCAGAATAACACACAACACAATAATACCTTCCAAAATGGATTATTAATCACAATAAACCACAATTTATCACATATCTCATAAAATCACCACCGTCAACACGGTATAAAAATCTAAATAAACTGACAAAAGTCAAATAGTTAAAGGACTATAAATGAAATATTCAGAACATAAAAAGGGCAAAGGTTACACAAAATAAACCAACATTGTGAGATAATTATCTTTTCTAAGGAAATTAATTCGTTGATAAACCTTAATTCACACTTAATGAACTTTTCACGTCACTTAGCAAGCATTTTCGTCTTATAAATCTTTTAGTTCATTTTTGCTTTATTCTCGTAGTTTAATTGTTTAGTATAATTCTAGCATTAATATTATTATAATTTTTAGTTTTAAACATAGTTTTCTAAAAAGTAGTTTAATTTCTAAAACCAAAAATCTTAAAAGATAATCACGCATTTTTCTTCAAAACATTAACATGGATTTCAATTCATCTCTCACCGTGGAAACGACACTCGAAAGATAGACTATTACTTGTCCTCAAGTAATTTTCTTATCTAACGGGATATACTATATATTATTACGACACGCGTTTGAACGTTCATCAAAATGGCGCCGCTGCCGGGGAGAGGTGTACGATTTTCACGTGGTGTTTGAAGTTAGTGCCGTGAAGATCCTTTCTTCGGAAAGTTTATTTTCGTACTTATTAAAAATATAAAAATCCAAAAATATTTTTCTTCTTATTTTATTTTTCCTTTTCTTTTATAAATATTAAAAAATATACCAAATTTTTTTTTATTTTTATTATCTATATAAAAATCTAAAAATATTCTCCTTTATCCTCTTATTTCATTTAATTCTTATATTCTTTTCCCTCTTATCCGTTTAATTCTTTATCATCATGTCTTGGTTTATGAGATGCTCGTGGTGTGAAGGTCCGTTTAACGATGGAAATTGTCGATGTTGTACCAATGTCAGTTTTGGAGACGAGTTTGTCCATAACCCTGATCCCATTTCTTATGATGAAACATCTGATTTTTCTTACCCACCTCCATAGCGTCAGACATACTCGTGTGAGTTATGTGGGAACAATTCTTACTATGGTTATGATTGTCCACCACAAGTACCGTTTGTCTATGAGAAAGAACCGTGCTAAAATCAAAACTTTGGTGATAATTATTCTCCACAAAATTCACCGAGTTTTCCACAACAATATATTTGTTATGAGAACTGTGAGGGTCCTCATGCGAATTTTCAGTGTCAACCGAGGAATCAGAACTTCTATGAGTCTAATCTTTGCTATAATTCTAACTCTTCTTGTTTTGACCAACCCTCGCAGTATTTCGTCAATCATCAGCCTCAGAGTATTCAAGAAGACCTTAATCAGCAGAGAATGAATGATGAATTTATGATTGAGTTAAGGAATGAACTTCTTAAAACTATGCAATCCTTGGGTGAAATGTTACGTCAACGAGAGCAGGCGGTTAATCTTAGTACTCATACTCCCGATCCTTCAGGACGATTCTATTCTATTTGCTATGATGATGATGATGACGAGGAGAGTACTATTCATTTGAATAAAATTATTTCTCAAATTCCTCCGTCTATTGCAATCACACATGTCTTACCGACTATGGAGCCCGAGGACTCTCTCATCATGAGGGATGAGAATCTTAGCACTATTCTTGAAAAGGAGCCAGACGAATTCATAAAATCTGGTGTTGAGGACCTTGTCCCAATCCCAAGTGAGTCCGAGGATACGTCCGATAGTGACAAAGAGTGTAATTTGCTTTTTTGTGATAATTCCGTGACTTTCTCTAATCCTCTCTTCGATGCTAATGATGATTTTACCTCTAGCGATGACGAGTCACTTCCCGAGGAGGACGTTTAGGAGGAAAATTTTAAAACTTATTCGAACCTTTTTTTTGAATTTGATGAAGAGTACATCTCTAGTGACGTAAATCCTTTTTTTAATGTGGTGTTAGAGGACATCGAGAGCAAAGACTCTTATGTTTCTAACCTTGATGAGCAGGCTTTTCTGGTCATACCTCTTTCCGATGCTAATGAGGATGAGTGTTTCGACCCAGGAGGCAATATTGATAAGATCGATGCTTTTCTAGATATTGATGTTTCTACGGATCACACCACGTGTCCCACCTTTGGAAACTCCACCATTGTCCACACCAAAACCAAAGGAAAACCTCAAGCCTAATCCTCATTAGCCATCGATTCTATATCCATCTCGACTTAAAGAAGAAAATTTTCAAGCTTTAGAGAATCCTACAAGACGTGCAGACCATTTCGTTTATAGAATTGAAATTGTTGATTTTTTGTACGATAAATTTCCTATTGAAAACAATTCTTTGAGTGGCAATCCCACTCCCTCTTCTGATCTTGTGGTTGAGTATCTCTCTTCATTTCCTATTCCCTTCGGGGACAGTGACTCTCTCTTGGAGGAGACCGGCACTCTTTTTTCTCAGATTAATGATTATTTTCCTGAATATGAAACATTTTGCTTTAATATCGAAGAGAAGAGTAGTGGCAGTACCACTACTCATTCTGATTTATTCTTGTTTTTATTATGAAGCTTTCTATTTTTATGATGATCATATTAAAGAGAAGAGTAGTGGTAGTACTACTACTCATTCTGATTTTTCCCTTCCTGAATATGATTTGTTTATCTTTGACCTTTCAATTGATCTGTTTCCTCCTGCCAATAGGAGTGTTTCTCATCATGAGGAGTTCACCGATGAACTCGCTCACATCATATCTCCACCGAAGTATGACCATTTTTACTTTGATCTTGAGATCGTTCCAGGAGAGTTTACTAGAGTTTTGGAGGAAAATATATTTGATTTATTAACTAAGGGTTTAACAATTAATGAGCTTAGTGATTCTTCTCTCCTATTATCCGATTGTGACTCCTCTCTTTCTAAGGAATTTTCCGAGATTGACCTTCTAAGGGTTTAACATTTGCCATTTTTGTTCGTAAGTGTGGGGGTAAAATCTGATATTTTTGAACATTGAGGCCAATGTTCCGTTCTAAGTGTGGGGGGATTTCTATCAAAATATGATCATACCTGTGCCTATATGTCTTCCCACACAACCCCGTTTTGATGATTCTTTTCCTGAATATGACACATTTTGATTTAATATTGAAGAGAAGAGTAGTGGCAGTACCACTACTCATTCTGATTATTCTTGTTTGGATTATGAAGCTTTCTATTTTGATGATGATCATATTAAAGAGAAGAGTAGTGGTAGTACCACTACTCATTCTGATTTTTCTCTTCCTGAATATGATTTGTTTATCTTTGACCTTTCAATTGATCCGTTTCCTCCTGCCGATAGGAGTGTTTCTCATCATGAGGAGTTCACCGATGAACTCGCTCACATCATATCTCCACCGAAGTATGACCATTTTTACTTTGATCTTGAGATCGTTCCAGGAGAGTTTACTAGAGTTTTGGAGGAAAATATATTTGATTTATTAACTAAGGGTTTAACAATTAATGAGCTTAATGATTCTTCTCTCTTATTATCCGATTGTGACTCCTCTCTTTCTAAGGAATTTTTCGAGATTGACCTTCTAGTCTCATTTCCCTCTGGAAATGAAGACATGATTTTCGATCCCAGAATAATCATTATCAAATGAGTCCAATCTCAGAGATTTAAAATTCCATTGAAATTTTTTTTCTACTATCTCATTCAAGAGTGATCCTCTTTTCTTACCCTGATTCCCCTGAGATTGATACTTTGACTTCATTTCCTTCAGAAAATGAGACAAAATTTTCAATCCCGGGATACTCATTTCAAAAGGATTTCACTCTAGACATTCTCTGGGATTATCTCATCAGGATTCTGAAGCTTTCAAAATCAATAAAAAATTTAAAAGCCCGATGAATATTTTCCCATTCTTCTTCTTCCTCTACTTTGGAGGGGATGTCTCTTCTCTAGATGTCTTGTATCTCCATTTCTATCCCCCATGAACAAATTAATTCAGGGGGGAGTCAAACTAGTGACTCATTAATAAACAAGCGCTTCATGGGTGGCAACCCATGCTTATCCTAATAATTTTATTATATTAGTATACTTAGTAGTTTTTATAATTAGTGTGGGGGAGTGCTTTTTTTAATTAATTAGTGTAGCTTTAGTATAAAATGTTTTGCTTTGCTTATTTTATCATTATGCGTAGTGAGTAGTTTATTTAGTGCTTGTTAAGTGATATTGCAAATTGAGAATTAAGTGTGGATTTGAAAAAGGGTTTAATTAATTAATAATCTTCGATTATTTAGATTTATAGTTTGAATGTTTCGAAGGGCAAAAGCCAGAGAAATAGTCAAACTATACATCTAGTAATTAAGGGCGTGTTTGTTTTGGGGGTGTAGCCCTGTTGGCTTGGCATCAAAATAAAAAAGGTTGTTTGGTGAAAATGATGACTTGAAATTAGATCTCGTAACCAATAGTAGATGTATATATAAATCTTGTCTCACCCCCTTCCTTTTCTGACAACTTCAATTTTTGGTGGACCACATCACTCTTTATAACCAATAGATTATTTTTTATGTGGGACCCTACATCATTTTCTCTCTCTTTTTATTATATAAAAATATTATATTTTAATTTATAATAGTAAAATTTAATTTTAAATTATATATATATTTTTATAACAATAATATTTTAATCCAATCTAAACCTAAATCCAAATCTAAATCCAAATTCAAATCCAAATCCAAATCCTAATCAAAATCCATCATCGTACCAAACAGCCCCTAATATCTTTTTAAGAGATTTTTGTCAAAATAAACCAACGTTGTGAGATAATTATCTTTTCTAAGGAAATTAATTCGTTAATAGACCTTAATTCACACTTGATGAACTTTTCACGTCACTTAGCAAGCATTTTCGTCTTTTAAATCTTTTAATTCATTTTAGCTTAATTCTTGTAGTTTAATTGTTTAGTATAATTCTAGTATTAATATTAGTATCATTTTTAGTATTAAATATAGTTTTCTAAAAAATAGTTTAAATTTCTAAAACCAAAAATCT
Organism: Tanacetum coccineum; assembly: GCA_026074375.1. Lineage (NCBI taxonomy): Eukaryota > Viridiplantae > Streptophyta > Magnoliopsida > Asterales > Asteraceae > Tanacetum > Tanacetum coccineum. The sequence goes on from BQNB010058152.1 coordinate 13,998, forward strand.
TAAAAGATAATCAAACATTTTTCTTCAAAACAATAACGTGGTTTTCTATTCAAATCTCGTTAGGATACGACACCTGGTGGATAAACTTTTACTTTTCCTAAAGTAAATTTTCATATCTATCTGGAATCTCTCTATACTATTACTAGTTTGGTATATTTAGTTATATATATTTTATTTATATACGACTATTTATATTCGAATCAGAGCTCCCCAAGGTGAAGTACTTGGTCGAATAAAACCTCGGTCTGCCAACTCTTGAAGTTGGTTAGATAATTCCTGCATTTCTGAAGGAGCTAATCTATAAGGTGCTCGGGCTACAGGTGTTACTCCTGGAATTAAATCGATTTGAAATTCTACTTGGCGAACGGGAGAAGGCCAGGTAGATCTTCAGGAAAAACTTCTAGGAATTCTTTGACTACCGGTATGTCCTCTAGTCGTTTCTCGTCCGACTTCTTTTCCATTATTTAGGCTACGAAAACTTGACATCCCCTGGATATATACCTTTCGGTTTTTATACAGGATATGAGATTTAGTCGGGTTTTACTTCGGTCACCTCGAATGATCAATGTTTCACCGTCAATGGGAATGTGGACGACTTTCTCATCACAGATGATCCTAGCATGATACTTGGATAACCAATCCATACCAATGACGACGTCGAAACTACCGAGTTTAATCGGCATAAGATCAATTTTGAAAGGTTGGTTTAACAACGTCAGGATTGCACCCTAAATAATGGTGTTTGTGCTTACTAAGTTTCTGTTAGCCATTTTGATATCGTAAAAGGTATATATTGTAATGGGTGGAATATTTAGCTTAGAGGCAAGAGATATGGATACGAAGCTTTTATCGGCTCCAGAATCAAATAATACTCTAGCTAGATGTTGGTTTAGAAGAAACATACCCATGACTACGTTCGGGTTTTGGTGAGCATTCCTATCCCTCAACATGTAGGCTCTTCCCTGGGCATTGTTGTTGGTGGTCTTTCGGCACTGATTTGCATAATGCCCTTTCTCTCCACAGGCATGACAAGTAACTGTCACTGGTAGCAGGTTACTTCCAGTAGTTGGCCCTTTGTTTCTGCAGTTCTTAGTCAGATGGGCTACCTTGTTGTAAATATTACACTTAACAGTGCAATGTCATGTGTGATGCAGAGTGCATTTCTTACACAAGGGACGGTTTCCAGTATACCTATTGTTTTCAGTTGGAGTGACAGCATAAGCCCTAAAGGTTTCCTGTCTTTTGTTCTGTTGTAGTTGGTGATTATTGTAGCAGTTGTTGGTGTTGGTGTTACGGTAGTTGTTGTTATTATCGTTGGGGTAGTTGTTGAAAGTTCTTTTATCGTCAAACTTTTGTTTGTGATCACTTGATACTTGCACCGAAGTGTGCTTTGTTACATGATCCATTAGCCTTCGGGCTATGTTAATGGCTTCCTCTAGAGTTTGAGGTTTAGAGGCGATAACATTCCCTTCAATACTTCGAGGTAATCCCCCGATGAAAACTTCCATCATTTTCTCAGAATCTGGCACCATAGTGGGACACAAGGTTGCCAATTCCTGGAATCTTCTCACATATGTCTTGAGATCATTCCCCTTCATAGTCAGATGGTAAAATTCATCTTCCATCTTCTGGACTTCAGTTCGGGGACAATATTTCCCATCAGAGCGAATTTTGAATATTGGCTTAATTAGTCTTCCCAGATTCTCCGCTTCCACATTTTCTTTCTTCATTGCTTTTGTCTGAGCATTAAGGATTCTTTTGGGTAAGTCAGTGTAAATCGTCATAGTAATGCTCTAACCCTCAATGGTTCTCTTTCCTTCCTGTTTAGGGCATCAGCCACTACGTTGGGTTTACCAGGATGATATCGGATCTCACAATCATAATCACTTAAAAGTTTGATCCATCGACGTTGCCTCATATTAAGTTCTTTCTGATTTAGGATATATTGTAAGCTTTTATGATCCGTGTACACAACACACTTGGTACCATATAAGTAATGCCTCCAAAGTCAAAGTGCAAAAACTACCACACCAAATTCTAAGTCGTGCGTCGTATAATTTTCCTCATGCGTCTTTAATTACCAGGAAGCATACGCAATAACCTTTTCTCGTTGCATTAAAACTTCTTCGTAACCCTTTAGTGACACATCGCAATACACAACAAAGTCTTTAGTTCCGTCGGGCATCGCTAGAATAGGCGCACTACATAGCTTCTCCTTTAACATTTGAAACGCTTCCTCTTCTTCTTCGTCCCATTCATATTTCTTTTTCTTCTGGGTTAACTTGGTAAAAGGCTTAGCGATCAAAGAGAAACCTTCAATGAATCTCCGATAATACCCAGCCAATCCTAAGAATTGTCTCACCTCGGTTGGCGTTGATGGTGCAACCTAATTTTTAATAGCTTCAATCTTTGCGGGGTCAACATGTATGCCTTTACTATCGATCACATGACCGAGGAACTGCACAGAATCTAGCCAAAAGTCACATTTAGAAAACTTGGGGTACAACTTTTCCTCTTTGAGTAGATGTAAGATAATCTTTAGATGTTCTTTGTGCTCTTCCTTGTTCTTGGAGTAGATAAGTATGTCGTCAATAAATACAATTACGAATTTATCGAGATAAGGCTTACATACACAATTCATTAAGTCCATAAACACTGCCGGTGCGTTGGTCAGACCGAACAATAACCTTTTCTCGCTGCATTAAAACTGCCCCGAACTCCTTCAGTGATGCATCGCAATACATAACAAAATCTTCAGTTCCGTTGGGCAACGCTAGAATAGGCGCACAAACATAGTTTCCTGCTTTCACATTTTGAAAACGCTCCTCTTCTTCTTGCCCCAATCATATTTTCTTATATTTCTTGGTTAGCTTTGTAAGAGGCTTAACAATCAAAGAGAAACCTTCAATGAATCTCCAATAATACCCAGCTAATCCTAAGAATTGTCTCACCTCGGTTGGCGTTGATGGTGCAGCCCAATTTTTAATAGCTTCAGTCTTTGCGGGGTCAACATGTATGCCTTTACTATCGATCACATGGCCGAGGAACTGTACAGAATCTAGCCAAAAGTCACATTTAGAAAACTTAGGGTACAACTTTTCCTCTTTGAGTAGATGTAAGATAATCTTCAGATGTTCTTCGTGCTCTTCCTTTTTCTTGGAGTAGATAAGTATGTCATCGACAAATACGATTACGAATTTATCGAGAATAATTCTTACATACAACGATGTTCATTAAGTCCATAATCATGCCCAGGAGCGTGGTCAGACCGAACTACATCACTTGGAACTCGTAATGATCGTATCGAGTCAAAAATGCAGTGATCGGAATATCTTCCTCTCGAATACGAAGCTGATGATACCCAGATCGTAGATCAATTTTAGAGTACACACTTGAACCTTGGAGTTAGTCGAATAAGTCATCAATCCTTGAGAGAGGATAACGGTTCTTGATTGTCAGCTTGTTGAGTTCACGGTAATCTACACACATACAGAATGTTCCATCTTTCTTCTTCACGAATAATATCGAAGCTCCTTAAGGTGAAGAGCTTGAGCGTATGAAACCTTTCTCTGACAACTCTTACAGTTGTTTCGACAACTCCTTCATTTCTGATGGGGCTAAATGATACGGTGCTCAGGTAACAGGTGTGGCTCCAGGCACCAGATCAATTTTCTTACAACACCCCTTGCCTAAAAAAAGGGCTAAATCAAGAATCTCCAAGCTCTAACTTATGTGGGAAACACAAGTTAGTGAGAGTCCATAAGCTCCATAGAAGCGAATGGCTTATCATCCATAACATAAGTGTGGTATATTGAGAGTGATTTGTGAATACAAAACAATAAAGATTAAGTAATTAACACTGATATTGATTTAAAAACTTCAAACTTGCATTTGCCTTAATTTTGAAAGTGTTACATAGCTGAAATAAAGCTTTGTAAAATAACTAAAACATAAGTTAAGTTAGTTATTAAAACTTAAAAACTAGATAAAAACTAAGACTAGCTGCCTCAAGGGCTTACAAAAAGCTCTATTTATAGCCGAAGTCTTGGACTTGCAGCTGGTACTTCTTTGTTAGAGATAAAAACAAGGTGCTTGTTGTGTGAGGAGAGTCTAAAGCAAAATCCCAGCCTTGGATTTTCTTTTGAGACTTCTTTGGGACAATCTCAACCATCGAATGCTTTGGGAATGGAGAGGGAATTTGCCAAAACATGGACTTTATACAGCTGGGGGGGAAGTAGTAGGGTGGGTGAATATGATTTGGCTAGGGAGAGAAGTGGTTTGCAGTGGGAGAAGTATGGGCGAGAATACAGATGTATACTGGGTTTTAGGGCGGAATAGAAGACTTTTTTGGTGGGGAAGTATTCCTGTTTGGTCCTGAAGTGGTATACTTAAATGAATATCTATCCGGTTGGCAGTTTTGGCCCTTGTCTTTTTAATCTTTTGTAATACAACTTTAGGCTTGGTAGTTTTAGCCCCTCAAGTTGTAAAATCTTCATGCGGATGACTTTAGACTTCGACTTGACTTGGTCCTTTCCTTCCCGTGCTTGGATTTGTTTGTTTTTGGCTTTCTTTTTGCTCCTTTTCTTGAATATCTGTTTCCTGCACAATACAAATGCAAACATACAAATACAATGTATTTTTGGTATGTTTTTAGTCATTTAAGTCCGTTTATAGTGGAAAATGGTATGTGTAATTAAGCACATACCATTGGTTTTGCCCGGTTTTGTCTTTATTTTTGTCCTTTTCTTGATATCCGGTACCTGCAAATGCATAAACACAAAAACAACATATATTTGCAAATTTAATTATGTTTTTGGTCTTTTTGGGTTCATTTTACAAGGTAAAAGTATGTATAAAATAGCGAATACCAAATTCCCCCATACTAAAGTATTTCCGTGTCCTCACGCAATGTAATAAATACGCGCTTAAACTAAAAATTCCAATCCCGTCAAACTAATCACCTTAAAAAGTAGCAAAGTGCTCATCTAAAGGGATTAAGGAATCAAAAGTTAAGAAACGCCCCATTTTTCCATTTTTAAATTTTTTTTTTTTTACTTTCTTCTTTTTTTTTATAACTTTCCATCACTTTATAACATTATATTTTTTATTTTTCATCATTTTTTTTTACTACTTAGGATCATAGAACAAGCAAAATAAATTTATCGTCCCCAACTTTTACTTTTCCATACTAAACTTAAAAACAAGATCATTGTCAATTCCAAGTCATGACACTAACACTACTCATAGATACTAATTGTGTACTTACTTTTTCTCCCTTATTTCCTAATTTTGTATCTCAATATTTTACTTAAGTCATATACCCGAAGGCTCTTTAAGACTTTATTTCGATACTTATTAATTCCAAAAATTAAAAGGTAACCGGTTAAAAAAAACGCATTAATTAGCTCCTAAGGCCTTTTCAAAAAGATCAAATGTCTATCAAGATGAAAGTCCACAATCGAGGCAAACAAAATATGCTTTTATTAGGCTTACTTAAGCAAAGGTACACATTCAGTATATTTTACACTAAGGCTCTTTAAGCATAATTGGACCAATCTTATTTTGCACATATACCCTTAGGCTCTTTAGTACAAATTAAGACAAAAATTAAGTCAAATTATTAACCTCAGTCCTTTAGAAGGCTTACAACATGGCCACCCTCCGACAAGATGTACGCAACATATTTCGAATTCGGTAATTCCTCGACCTTTTAGCAGGCGTGTAACTCGGTTGTGAGCCGGCAAGATGCAGCAAACTTTTATCAGTCTCGGATTTATTATTGAATTCTACTTATCCCATATACCCTAAGGCTCTTTAAGGAATAAGCAAAATATTTCTTTATATGATACATATAATATGCCAAATTAAGTATTCCTGATGTGTACTCATCCTAATCACAAAGGAACTAAAGAAAACTTCTATTAACTAATTATTAACAAAAACCGCAAACTCTATTATTAAACAATTATATATCGAGGTGAAAACAAGCTAATGGAGAAAAAGCCCTCAATTTAATACTTATGAGGGTTGAAGAATCCAACTATTCTACGTTTAATGTCATGACTTATAAATAACACTATCATTTCTCGTTCTTCACAATTTAAAATCTCTAATAAGAGACTCGCGAAATGCTTAGTCCATATAAATTCCAACTCGGTCTATTTCAAAAATCACATGAGATTAGCACAAGTCATCATTCTACGTAATAAACAAATCAAGCGTTCTAGCATGTTAAAGTGGCTACTCTGAAGGGACTAGCACAAACTATCATCGTTAATTGTTAAGGAAAAAGCTAAGGTTTAAAACCGATCGGGTCAAAATTTATTTCTCGTTTTCACCTTTATTTATGCCAAAACACTTATTACATTATTTTTTTTTTACAACATTTTTCATAAAAAAATTTTTTTTTTGTATTTTTTTATTTTTTTTTTTCATAAAAATTTAAAATTTTTGCTATAAATCACATATTTTTGGTGGAAAAACGGGTTACGTGAGAACAACAGCTTCAGGTATAATCAAATCGATAGATCCCCCCATACTAAAACTACACATTGTCCTCAATGTGAGGATTGTCCACCCCTCATACTACTTTTCAAAGCAATAATCTTATATTATTAAAAGGGTTAATGATGTAAGTCTAGGATAAGGGATTCCCTAAATGAAGCTGTAGGATATGAAGCTGAAATAATAGACAAAAACAAAAGCACGAGAGTCTAAAATCCGGGTAATCCTGGACAAAACAACACAAACCACAAAACACGAAACTACGAAAATGGAAGGCAAGCCCTCTTATTAGTTGTTAGAAACTAGATAATGAAGATAGAAATGCTGTTTTTGTTAACTGAGTACGAGCTTGACTTCGGACCTCCGAATTAATTACTTGTCCATGGGGAAGCAAATGAATCCACGGCTCTAAGTTAGAAGATGCAAGGGGTCAAAGATGTATCTTCACTCCCGCGTTGAGCAAGATAACAAGAGGAACCTCGGGTGTAGCGTGAGAAATGAAGAAAAGTCCGAATGAAAACTGTGAAGGAATCGTCATCTTAACATTTGAGAAAAATCAATCTCACTTCCCTTTGGTCATCATTAAGCTCATTAAAATTATCAATCACGGGAGCATCGGGCTCAAATTGTAAGCAAATCTCAACATCCGGTGGTTCCGGAGGAGGTCGAGAAAATGACGGATCGAAATGAAATGATTCAAACTCGGGAAGAGAGTAATTAGCATGAGTAGTGGTACTGCCACTTCTCGTCTCTTCCGTATCATCGCTAAAAGACTCGAATTCGGGTAAAGAATTATTCGAATAAGAAAGAGAAATATCGGACGAATCACTATCCGTGACGGGAATAGGATTGTCTTTTAAAGATTCGATATTAGTAATAAGACGACTTATTTTCAACAATCTCTCACGAAGGATAACGTCTTGAATTTGGAGAATATCTTCTAAATCAAACTCTTTCTCTTCTTGTTCGACATCATTCACCTCCTCGAAGCTAACGTACTCGACGTCCTCAAAATCATCGTCATCGCTCGAAGTATCATCATCCGGATCGGCTTCAACAATTCCCGGTGGAATTGGAGCAATATGAGCGAGTTCACCGGCGAACTCCTCGAAAATAAGGTCAATCTTAGAAGAATTATCAATCGAAGTATCACGGTTAATCAAAGATTCCACAAGTTCGGACTCAACATTAACACGATTATTATCACAATTAGGCACATCACACGTATCGTCGGAAATACCCTCGAACTCACTTGGGATTGGGACAAGGTTCTCGACACTAGACTTTATGACTTCGTCCGATTCCGTTGCCGGAATAGTGTCGAGATGCTCATCCCCCATATTTAGAGAATTATCGGGCTCCTCGATCGGTAAGTCGGGAGTGATTGCTAAAGGAATATAATCATCCTCGTCATCACAAGTAACAGAAAGCATGTAACGACAGGCAGCATCATACTTTTCATCTTCGTAAGCTTTCTCCTTTTTTCGAACTTCACTTCCCCATATATTAAAATCTTGCTTAAGTTTTCGAATTCTAATCTCACAATCTCTCTCATATTCTTCATCAATCTCCTCGCCTCGAAATCTTCTAATTCCCAAATCATTCGTGATTTCTTTAATTTTGCGATCAACCAATTGCTGCTCATGCCTCATTTCCTCGATACTTATATTCTTTTTAACCGTTTGTTCTTCCGCGATTTTCTTTTTTAATTCCGTTAACATTCTTTGATCTCGTTTTAATTCTTCAAGCTGTTCAAGAATTTTATATTACAAAGGGCTCCTTGACCAATAGACGAGTCTTACGGTTGGTTGGTCAAAACTGAATAATCAAACTCTGCTTAGGCCATAACCATAGCAAGTTTTCATGATTCTGGTTGACATTGATAATCAAAATGAGGAAAGATATTGTTGAGAAGAACTTTGAGAATTTTGTGGAAAATAATTATCATTAAAGTTTTGATTGTAACACGGCTCCTGTTATGAGACAAGCGGGAATCGTGGTGGACAATCATAACCATAATGAGCATTATTTCCACATAACTCACACAAGTAAGTCTCAAACTGGAGTTGTGGAGGGTGGGTGAGAATATTTGGAGAATCATTGAAAGAATTAGGTTTGGAATCATAAGTGAATGAATTCTCATCTTCATAATTGCATGTCGGATGAACATTTAGCAAAGTCTGTGGGAGCTCATTAATGGTTTGATTGCATTGTTCTGGATTAGAGATAATCGGAACTTTTGGTGGACAATTATAACCAATATGAGCACCGTTTCCACAAGACGTGCAAGTACATTGTTGACAAAAAAATCCATCTAACGAATCACCACACTTGTAACAACAATTGTGGTTACTTTGTAGAAGACTTTGCAAAGAATTTACACCGGGGTCTTGATTGAATACGAATGGCTCTTGAGGTGCACTAACAACGTTAGTGTTGTTTTTGGATGACTCGGAAGTGTTTAGAATTTCGTTTTCATCATGAATTGTATACCAACCTTCATTCAAACACCTTCGCATAAAAGCACAAGATCGACAATATAAACCATCAACCGGGTTTCCACAAGTTGCATAATTCTGAGGAGGTTTAGGAACAAGAATCTTACCTTCAAGACCTCCTTTTGAACAACCACAGTTTCTAGTGTACAAAGCTTCATAAGACATGCATTCTTTAATCGAGAAGAGGGGGGTTCAAATGATGATCGAGTGACGCCATAAGAATTAAACAATTTAGAGGGTTAAGGAAAAGAATTAAATGGATAAGAAGAAAAAGAAGATTATTTTTTTTTGGTTTTTAATCTAATTTTAACGGACAATGAGATAGACAACTTGAACCAAATAATCAAACTTACTTCACAGTAGCTCTCTAAAAATGAATTTAAACGGTTACACGAAAGAGACTTAAACCAAATAATCAACTACTTCACGGTAGCTCTTGAAAATTGCTTTTCAAGGTGAGCCGTACGTCGTAGAGACACAAAAGGCAAGTGTTAAATCTTTGATTACGAATTGGGAACAATTGCAAGTTCACCGGAACTTATTTATGATAATATCTCAATGGAAGATATTATTTGTTGGTTTCGGTTACCAAACTTGGTGAAATTATTTTCTGAATTAAGACAATTTTTTTTATATTTTTGATTTTTTTTCTATTTTATATCTTTTACTTATACTAAAAAGGAAAGAAAAATATATTTTTTACTTTTTATATTTTTTATTTTTTTGGATTTTTTGAATTTATGACAAAAATTTAACTTTCGAGGATGAAAGGATCTTCAAACCAAATCAACAAACTCAAAACGAAGGAATTGCTCACACAAGTCCCCGCAAGCGCGCAAAAACTGATTGTGCCAGTTTACACACTAAACTATAATTATAATAAATAATTCCCAAAGTATAAGATAAGATACCAAGTTACCCTTTGATAAAATCACTCTCAAAAATATATATAATACACTATAAAACAACGTATAAAAAAACCGGGCAAGTATGATCACGCCGGTCATTCCCCAATGACTCGTGCAATGAAACCCTGTTTAAGTTTTCGATCCTGATTTGAAATTAGAAATAAGAGATATTTTTGATTTAATTAAACTACTAAAATTAAAGCTCAATTAAACAACTAAATAAATAATTACGAAAAGTAAATAAAAATGCGACATAAAAAAAAAATAACAATGCACTTTAAAAACTTAAAAAAGTAACTAATTCCTAAACCTAACTTATCCTAAATGAAAAATATTTAGGAAAAATAAAAATATTTTTTTTAAAGCTTTTTAGATTTTTTTTTTATAATATTAAAACTATTTAATCTAAATTAAATTCTAAAAAAATAGAAATTCAATTGATAAAAATTTAAGAAAATACTTTTAAGCTAACTTAATCCTAAATTACTTAAGAAAAAAAGAGGAAAAAAAAAAAAAAAAAAAAAGAAATAAAAAAAGAAAAAAAAAAAAAAAAAAAAAAAAAAAAAAAAAAGAAAAACATTTGTTTATTACTTTTTTCTATTTAAAAGAGTTAAAAACTAAAAATACAGATAAATTGAAAAAAATTAAGACTAAAATATTTAAAAAGATAAAAATTACTTCTCAATAAAAATACCTAAGAAGTTTTAAAACTAAACTAATATTTTTGTGTTTTTTATCAAACTTTTTCTAATTTTTTTTATGATTTTTTTTTTATTTTCGAAATTAATAAAGACTAAATTCGAAAATGATTTTTTAAAAATATTAAACTTAAGCTAAAAATTATGTAAAAATACTTTTTATAAGCAGAAAAAGTGCAGAAACTCGTTTTTATAAAAAGCCCCAAATTTAAACAATTAAATAAAAACTAATTTAACTAATTAAATTTGAAAACCTAATTATTTAATTAATAAAAACTCTTTTATAAAACTCAAACTAAAAACACCCCAAACACATGGGCCGAAAGTGCCATAACAGAAAGTAGAGGGTAGGCGGGGTAAATTTTAAGTTTAATAAAAAACACAAAGTGTTACTAAATGACAGATGTAGTCCCTTAACCTAGGGACTTAACAGACTTAACAAACAAACTAACTAAGACAAACGTGTAAATAAACTAAGGACTAACGGAGTAACTAACAAGGACTAACTGTGTAAATTTTAAACTAACAGAAACTATTTAATATGCAAGACAGGCCCCTACAGCTCCTAACCCTTAACAAACAGCATCCCTTTTTTATATATTAAACAGCTTATTAGCTTTTTTAAACAGTTAAAACTTAACTCAGCTTATTTAAAATAAGCTGTATAAGCTCATCAGCTTATAAGCTCTTAGCACTTAGATTTCTACCTCTCAACTAAATGAACAAAGCAAAGCTAAAGTGCTTGACAGAAATTTAATCTACTTAATAAAATAAGCTTATTCAAACATTATCAAAACCAACAGCTTATATAAACTACAACTAAACACAGCTTATTAGGAAATCAAAACAAGAACAAAAGTAAAAAAATAAAGGTTACCTTGGTCCTTCCCACAGAACAAGGAAGCTTACAGCTCTTAATGAGCTTATGGCTTATTCACATAAGCTCAGATTCAAACAAACACAACCTAATCTAGTCCTAATTGGTTGACCCTCAACCTCTAACCCCTTGATACTTAGCTGCCATCCAATTCCACGAGTATCAAGTCTTGATTAAATGAACAACAAACACAAACATAACTTTTTAACAGAATTAAAATGAACACAAATTTATATGAAATACAACTTTCATTAAAACTGAGATTAAGGTTTATTACAATACGAAACAATAATTGAAATTACATAAAAACTACTACTAACAACTTGAATCGAAAACAATTTAAAAAAATAACTACTAAAAAAATTAACTACTAACTATTGGCTTCTCAAAGCTGGAATGATGGGGGTTTTATACCCGAAGCCTTGAGTTCTCGATCCTTCTTCTCTCTTTCATCTCAGCCATTGGCTCTTCTCTCTCACCTTGATCTCTCATCTAAGCCGTACGATTAGATTGTGTGACTAATCGCGTCACATCAACCAATAGAATCGCTTCTTTTAAGCCTCGGTGGAACTGAGTATAGGGAATAGATATAGTGATGTTGGGGTAGAGATTGTGAAGGGGAATATTAACCCCATGGTTAATTGGAGAGTGGGTGTGTGGTTTAATAACTAGGGTTCATGGTGGATTCGGGGTGTTCTTGTGTGTGTGAGTAAGAGTAAATCGAAATTGGGGTAAATGAAGGGTACAGTAACTGTTAAGAGGTGTATTATTTAAACGGGTTGGGGGTTAAGGTCGGGTAGGGTGGGTTTTAATTGGGTATCGGGTTGGGTACTTGCTTCTTATTGTGAGAGGTGAACCATGGTGGATTTGACCGGCCATACCCCGCTTTTTATTATCTATAGGATAATTACATTTCGGCCCTTGTGTTTATGGGAAAGTCTATTTCAAGCTATAATCAACCTTTGGGAAATTGCAATTAGCCCTTGTGTTTATAAAACAATGGGCTTGGGTTTTGTTCTGAATGTGGTTTTTTCTTCTACACATTGACTGTAAAGGCTGAGGCATGATATTTCTCTGGCTCGGCTTTGAGTCTTTAGCTTCTGATCACTCATCCGTTCTCGTGTTTCGTTTTTGACTGATTTCTTGTGATATTTGGACATATCCATACCTCACACATAAACTCAATATACAACACATTTTTGCCATTTTTTGATCCGTTTTGGGTTTATTTGGGCTTTTTTAAGCATAAATAAATATGTGTATTCATACACTTATCAAAAAAGACTTGTGAAAGCCCAAAGCCAAATCAAAGCCGGAAAGTCAATAAGTCAAAAAGTCAACAGAAAAGTCAACTGGTCAAAGTCAAAGTCAACCCAAGTCAACCCCGAGGCCAAAAGTCAAAGAAATATAAGTTTAGGGACTGAAATTATAAATCCCTAAACTTATATTTATAAAAGAAAAGAGGAGAAAAGAAGAGAAGGGCCATATTGCCATTTAACCAAAGTTGTACTCCAAGGGCTTATTATGTCAAGTCCTATAACTTGTACACCCAAGGACGGTTCATGCAAAAGGCAATATAACCTTTGGGGACTGAAATTGCCAAGTCCCCAAAAAGGTTATAAACACAAGGACCATGGTTGCAAGTGCTCATATAACCTAGAGGGGCCAACCTTGCCAAAACCCTAAACTTACACTCTGTGTCTCCCCAACCTATACAAACCAATTTTCCCGCCAAATTCCATACACCCAAAACCCACTCACGGGTTTGCCAAAACCCTTTTACCCTGCACCTCAAAAACCCCATGGTCAAACCTCTCCCCCCTCCTCCACTTAAACCCTAGTCCCATTTGGCAATCTCACATCCCCCTAGGCTCATATCGACGACCAAGATTGCTTTTTGAAGAAATTGAAGGGCCAAGATTGTTTGTTTTCCCCCTCTCACACAACAAACACAGAAGAGCTTATAAAAGAAGAAGAAGACAGAAGAAAAAAAAAGGGAGTTGTTTTTGTTTTTAAATTTTCAGTTTGTATTTTCTCATTTTTAAGCAATTTTATTTCAAGTGTTTTAGACAGCAGCTTTAAGTACTTGTACGTTTATTCTATAAGCTTGTACTCCATCATTTGAGTAATATCATTTCAGTTTTCAAGTTTAAGTGTTCTTTGTTTTCAATTTTAAGCCAATTTCATCCATTAAGCTCTCAATAAGCTCTTTTGAGCTTATTCTTGTTCATAAGCTCAAATTCAGTCAAATTGTGTTTTTAAGCAATGCATTTACTCTTTTAGTTCAATATTAAGTCAAAGCATGATCACTTGAGGCATTTGAGTTCAATTTGGAAGCAACAAGGTTTAATAAGCTGTTAAGAGCTTATTGAGCTTGAATGCTCAAGGTTTAGAGGCTAGGAGCCATTAGGTGTTTGTTTTTGAGCCACTCACTCTACAAGAGTGGCTAAGTGCTGAGACAACACAATTTCAGGTTTTATGTTCTTAATTTCATTTTAAGCAAATTCATAGCTTATTTCAAATTGCTTATTTCTTTTAAATTCTCATGTTTAAATACTGTTTCATTTAGTTTAGTCAGCTTATAGATATGATAGCTTTAAGTTTACTTAGTTTAAAATCATTCTGTTCTTCACAAAAGAAAATTTTGCAAATGCTTAGCCTATATAAAATCCAACTCGGCATATTTAAAATCTACTTGAGATTAGCACAAGCTTTCATTTACTAACGATTCAAGTCTAGCATGTCATGAGACTAGCATAAACTATCTTCATTAATTGTTAAGGGAAAAAGCTAGAACTCAACAACAACGTCAAATCGGGTCAAAAATTACTTCTTAGTCTTACCAACGGAAACGACCTACATTTTTTGTCTTAACCTTTTTTTTTTTTTTTTTTTTTTTTTTTTATAAACGAAATTAAGACTGAAAAATTTAAAATTTTTGCTATTTTTGTGGGAAAACGGGTATGTGAGAACAAAACAATTAAGCAAGCACATTAAATCGATAGATTCCCTCCCCAAACTAAAATGAAACATTGTCCTCAATGTTTAAAGTCGGGATCCTACGAAAATCTACAGCCGTTTAATAATAATCAAGAGATAATTCGTAATCGATAATAATGAAAGATATTGATTCCCCAAACAATTTCACAACAAAGGGATGGGAAGAAACTCCACTCGAGTAGCATCGGATTTAGGCATCGTACACGAGAGAATTCTGGAAATTTGGTTTTAATCCTGCCAATCAACAACACAACAACAAACACACGAGAACCGAAGAGGAGGGGCCCCCTCATCAATCACAACACATTTTAGAGGTTAGAAAAAGAATAAAATAGAAAGAAAAGGAAAAGCATGGGGTGACACTCCCACCGAAGCGGCTTTGTTTTTGATTACCGAGTCGCAAGCTCGATTCGATCCCTGAATTCAGTTGTCCTTAGGGAGAGCAAATAGAAACGTTCATTGAAACTGCCACTGGATTGTGAAACGTGATGATTCCAGGATCAAAAATAAAATTCTCATTTTGAAAGGAGAAAATCATAGGTGATGACGTTGTGTAAGTGAAAAATTGAAAGAAAAGCCAAATGGATAAATACGAAGGACTGACATCTTCAACATTTAGAGGAAACATCTTCTTACTTTGGTAAAAATTAAGCACAACATTCTTCAAACATTCATCTGGAGGTTCTGGCGGAGGTAGAAGAAATGACGGTTCTTTGAAAACTAAAAGAGTCCGGAGAAATGGTCTCATTTGAATTCCTCCCCCATGTACAGAATTTTTATCATGAATGGCAAGAGAAACAGTATACCTGTTTGAATACTTTGTCCTCGTTTCCGAGAGAATTCAAGGAACACTAGCCGACAACTCCGCAGTGAAAGGCAGTCGGATCTAAAGAAGAGATGGTAAAATCCTTGTGGGGGTAAGAGTCAAATGAAATGTTAAATCCTTTCAAATCCTTTGTTCGGAAAATGATCATTAAAATCAATTGGATTACAAAAGTGGATTCTAATTGGCATACAAAACGGTATTGATTTGGACATCACTTGATAACTTCCTCAACTTGTTCCTTGATTTCATCTTCAATTTCTTGAGACGAGAAAGAGTCCTTTGGTTTCTATGTAAGAATTGCTGCCAAGAGACAAAATTATCTTTTTTCTTATCGCATTCGATTCTTCATTTTCCACACAAAACGGACCCACGAGAAAAACATCGGCGTTTTCCTTGAACAAACCTCTCTCCGAGAGAAGTTAGGGAAAGTAGGATTGCTACTTAAAACTTCAAGGGTGGTAGGGAGGGTAAGATCAATTCCCAGTAGAATCGAATCTTTTTCAGATAGTACTTCTAATTCACTTCTTGCTGGTGAAGTAGGTGGTTTACGACAGTAGAATAGCTTAATCTCGACATTCTTATCCTTCTCTCAAAGAGCGAGGATTCACGTTGCTGATTTGAAGTTATCCACGAATCTCTGAAAAGAGGTTTGAAATAAATCGATACGAATCTTCTTGAAGGTTCTTTATTTAAGAATGTAAACATCATCACCCGGCTTACAAGAGTTTGAGGAAGAGCGAATTCATCGTGAATCCTCGGAATTAGAATCTCTTTCTTTATCGGAGAAAACTAGGAAAGGAATCATTCGGTGGAAAGTGGACTGCACTATACCATCTGAGCAAATAAAGCCTTAAAACCCATGTAATTCGAACGTTAAAAGAGTATCAATCATGTGTGAGTGATCAACGTTTTGAATACCATTAAGTTTCGTCTCACTTTGCATGTTCAACTTAAACTTTCCATTTCCATCACGAAGGATCAACTTTTCATCGAAACATCATTAAAGCTCGAGCGGTTCTAAAATGGTCCTTCCGAGAAACAAAGAATTTGTTCGTACGAACGTAATCGAAAATTACAAAAATCGCCGGATATGTAAACTTTCCTACGGAACAAGCCACATCTTTACAAATCCCATCCGGCCGACAAAAAGAAAAAAAAGAGTTTGACGGTTGGCTAACCGAGAGTCCCATTTGTTTTCAAGTTGGTAAAACCTAACCCTATGAAAAGACCGAGAAGAGGCAATTAAGTATGATCCTAGCTCCTAAATCGGCTAAACCTTGACATTTAAGCTTTGAAAAATCACATGGGATGGTAAATCTACCGGAATCACCAAGTTTTTCGGGTAATTTCTTAAGAATCACGGCACAACAATTTTCACTCAACGGAGTATTTGCATGTTCTTCAAGTTTTTCCTTATTAGCGCAAAGATCTTAAGCATTTTGGTGTAATTTGCAGTAAAATCATGCATCCCGCAAGAGAAATGATTGAAATGAAGTTGTTAAACATTTTCAAAACTTTGAAGTAAACCTTGTCTTTTCTTGCCTTTTTTCACATTTCCTTCTTTCCGGTAAGGAACTAATTCATATTTTTTGGGAATTATTGACAATTCCCTCTTGAATTCACTTTTGTTGTTGTTTGAGAAGTTGGTCTCTTGAAACTTTTTGGGTTAAGGAGATGGGACATGATCCGTTGACTGTCTCCTCTACCACATCCAAAATTAACAAAAGAGGAGCCATAGGAATGGATGGCCTTCGTAAGAAACTCCGCTTCGAGTTGTTTATTGCCTTGCTTTCGTTCCTTGGAATTTGAATGTATGGCTTGGTAAAGTACTTGACACTTGAAGCTTGATTGGATTGCCGAAATCATGAATCTGTGCAAAGGCTTGTTAACAAACTCTGAACATTGCATTTGATTTTTGCAAACCGTGATTTTGATTTTGCCACATTTTCAATACCGCATCATTTGCTTTGACGTAACTTTCAAATCTGTTCAAAACACTATTTTGTTGAGGTTGGTAAGTAAAAATTGATTGGTTGGTGGTTGGTATGTGGAATTTTGGTAAACTTGGTATTGTGATTGTTTTGACGGTTTTGATTAAAGTTCTCCACGTTTTTATGTTGAAAATTAGGATTAGGTTCCTGTAACGGTTTTGGTGTTTGGCCAATTGGTGATTGAAACCCGGGTCTCATTTGACTTGCCAAATTTGAAGTTGGTTTCCTTTGGAGAAAATTTACCAACAGGCTGCAGTTTGTTGAAATTGGTGATATATATCTGGAAAAACGGGAAAATCGTTTTCCAACCACCATCGAGTTAACGGACATTGTGAAAATTGTGATTATGATCCACAAGTGACACAAACCTTTCTCAACATGCTTTGACTGGTGCAGGAGAACAACTAAAGCTTTCATTTGACCCCTCTATTTGGTCTTTTTGATAGTCACTATCCTCGAGAGAAGCGGCTATTTGTTGGCAATATTCGAAAGAATTATTAAAGATGAAGAATTAGAAAAAGGAGCATCCGTACTCACTCTTGAAATCATAGCACGACTTCGTGAGTAACGAACTTTTTGACTTGCTTTCAATATATTGCTAAACCTACTGATGCATTTTGTCCAAGAAATTGCCACCTGCTGCAGAAATCTAAAGCATACTGATCATTGAATTCAAAGAATTATAAAAAGTATCGAGTTGGTGGAGTTCTGAAAAGCCATGGTGAGGACATTGACGAAGGAGTCCTTTAAAACGTTCCCATGCTTCATTAAAGGCTTCGTTGGGTTTTTGGTAAAAAGTAATGATCTCATTTCGATAGTAAGGGTTTTTGAAGGATGGAAAATAATGGTTTATAATGAATTTGAAACAAGGTCGTCCCAAGTGAGAATTGATCTTGGTGGATCTGAAAACCAATCTCGGCTTCACCGTCTAGAGAAAAAAGAAAAGCAAAAGCGTAACCGAGTGTTTCGAACTTCTGGATGTCTAAACGTTGAAGTGACCTTGTTTTAAAAAATCGAAGTGATTGTGGCGAGCTTGTCTTACCCCGAGAATTGTTGCTTTGCACAAGATTGATTACAGTTGCTTAAGCTCGAAATTGTTGGCATTGATTGGTGGACCAACTATATCATCCTCATACCCCCTACGATGGTGCTTGTAACATTGAGCCATCGTCGATTGACGCCCATTGGAACAACGTTTTGTTCAACAATTGGTTCAACCGAAGAGTTTGTTTGTTGCGAAAAGACGTCTCCGAGATTGCAAACATGCGCAAAAAAAGGAAAAAATAACTATTAAAAGCAAAACTTACACTAAATTTTTTTTTTTTTTTTTTTTTTTTTTTTTTTTTTTTTTTTTTTTAGCAATGAATTTTAAACGATTACACGAAAGAGACTTAAACCAAATAATCAACTACTTCACGGTAGCTCTTGAAAATTGCTTTTCAGTGAAGCCGAACGCGTAGAGACACAAAAGGTAATGTTAAATCTTTGATTTTGATTTGGGAACAATTGCAAGTTCACCGAACTTATTATGATAATATCTCAATGGAAGATATTATTTGTTGGTGTTCGTTTACCAACTTGGTGAATTTTATTTTCTAAATTAAAGAAAATTTTTTTATATTTTTGATTTTCTATTTTTTTTATCTTTTACTTATACTAAAAAAGAAAAAGAAAATATTTTTAATTTTTTTTTTTTTATTTTTTGGATTTTTGAATTTATGACAAAAATTTAACTTTCGAGGACAAAGATCTTCAAACCAATCGACAAACCCAAAACGAAGGAATCGCTCACACAATCCCCGCAGCGCGCCAAAAACGATTGTTAGTTTTTAAATACACTAAATAAATATAATAATACTATTAAGAAAAAAAAAAAGAGATTAAGGAAATTCCAGTTAACCCTAAAAATCCTCTCTTTAAAAGATATAAAATATAATATACGTATATAACCGGATAAGTATGTCAACGGTCTTATCCCCAACGACTCATTCATAAATCCTCGTTCTCGTTCGAATTCTGATTGAATAAAAAAGAGATAGATTTGTTTATTACACTACTAAGATAAAAACACAAACAATTTAAGATGATTAAACTAAATACGGAAAAACAAATTAAACGCGACATTACATAAAACCAAATCCATTAAATCCAAAAAATATAAACTAAATCCTAAACTAAATTAATGCTAAAGAAATTTTTAGGAAAATTAAAAATATTTTTTTTAAAGGCGTTTTTGGATTTTTTTATAAATTTAAGATATTAATCTAAAGTTAAATGCTAAAAAAATAGAAATTAAATTGAATAAAAATTAAGAAAAATACTTTTAAGCAAACTAATCTAAAATTACTTAAAAAAATGAGAAAAACATTTTTATTACTTATTTTTCTATTTAAAAGATTAAAAAATTTAAAAAAAAAAAAAAACTAAAGGTTTAAAAATTAAATGTTTTAAAAAAAAAAAAAACTAAATTTGAAAAGTAATTTTTAAAAATAAAAACTTAAAACTAAAAATTCTAATAAAGAATTCTTTTTTATAAAGGAAAAATATGCAGAAAATAATTTATTATAGCCCTAATTTTATATTGTTTATTAAAAACTAATTTAATTAATTAAACTAAAAATCTAATTTTATTATTTATAAAAAACTATTTTTATAAAACTTAAACTTAAATAGCCAAAACACATGGGTTGAAAATGACGAAAAGTAAAGACAAGGGTAGGCGGGCAAACATTTAAAGTTTTATCAAATACACAAAGTTTTGAATGATGGCAGAAACAGTCCCTGGACAAGGGACTTAACTATACTAAAATCAAACTGTCTAAAGACAAACGAGTAATAAACAAGGACTAACGTGTAATTAACAAGACTTTTATTAAACCTAACAAGGACTAAACTGAGTAAATATAAACTAACAGAAACTATAAATATGCAAGAAAGCCCCCCTGCATCTCTAAAACTTATCAACCCACATCCTTTTTTTTTTTATTTCAAAAACAGCTTAATGCTTGTTTTTTCAGAACGAACTTATATAAACCGTTAATCTCTAATATTTTTAAATAAGCTGCTAAGAGCTTATCAGCTTTTGAGTGCTAGCAACTATTATCTTACCTAAATGAACAAGGCAAAGCTAAGTCACTTGACAGAATTTTAATCTACTCAATAAAATAAGCTTATTCAAATAAGCAAATCCAAACACTTATTTAACTTACCCCTAAACAGATTATTAAAATAGCAAATCCAACAGCTTATTAAAGAAAAAAATAAAAATGTAAAATAAGACTAAGGAGTACCTTGGCTTTTCAGTATGAACAGGGAAGCATTAATAGCTTATTCTGAGCTTATGGCTTATTCACATAAGCTCTAAATCAAACCAACAATACCTAAACTAATCCTATAAGCTGACCCTCAGCACTACACCCCTTGATAACCTAGCAGCCATCCAATTCCAATAGGCATCAAGTCTTGATTAAATGAACAACAAACACAAACATAACTTTTTAACAGAATTAAAATGAACACAAATTTATATGAAATACAACTTTCATTAAAACTGAGATGAAGGTTTATTACAATACGAAACAAAATTGAAATTACATAAAAACTACTACTAACAACTTGAATCGAAAACAATTTAAAAAAAAATAACTACTAAAAAAAAAATTAACTACTAACTATATATAAAACATGAACTAAAAATTAAGCATTAAAAAAAATTGCCCCCCTAGTGTGCTGGAATGAGTGGGGGTATTTATACCCGAAGCCTTGAGCTCTAGCCATCTCTAGATCCTTCTTCTCTCTTTCATCTCAGCCATTGGCTCTTCAGGGCTCTATTCTTCTCTTTCACCTTGATTTTCTCTCAATCTTAAAAGCCGTTACGATTAGAAATGTGTGGACTAAATCGCGTCACATCCAAACCAATATAGGAAATCGGGGTCCCATTTGGCCACAGGCTGGAAAAAAATTTGGGGTTAAGGGGTATGGGAGGGGTTTTTTGGGGGATAAGGTGTGGGGTTACGGTATTTAGGGTGGTGAATATGGTGGTACATTAAAACCCTAAGGTTAATTTAAGAGTGGGGAAGTGAGGGTTAAATAATTAGGGGTTTTAGGTGTTTTGCTTGGTGTTCGTGTATGTGTTGGTGTTTTGTTTTTATCCAAATTGGGGGGTAAATAAAGCGTTGAATAGTAATGTTAAGAGTTTATTTAAGTTTATCCAACCGGGGGTAGACGGTCGGGTTAATGGTTGGGTTATGTAGGGGGGTTGCGGTTTTTTAACTTGGCTGTTTTGTTTTTGTGATGGCTAAACATAAAAAAAAGGGGGATTGGATTTTTCCATGGGTGGGTTCTATTTGGGTTAAAACACCATTCATTTGGGACCCGCGGCCTTTTTTGGGGGAAAGATTGTAAGGATAATTAATTTTTTTTCTTGGCCCTTTGTGTTTGGCTCTGTTTAATTATTTTCAATGCTTAAGTTATACTTTGGGGCAAAATTGGCCCACCCTTTTAGCCCTTCGTTGGTTTATAAGGACCCCAATAGAGGTGGGAATTGGTTTTGGGACTTGGGTGGGGAAACTGTGAAGGTTTGGGACTTTGTAGAACGGGCTGAGGCACGACTCTCTTGGGCTTCGGGGCTTTTGATTTTCTTTAGCTTCCTTTGGTTTAATCTCAAATCCGTCTCGTGTTCGTTTTTTTTGGGGGGGAACTGATTTCTTTTATTGAATATTTTTGACCCATAACTTCCCCATACCTTGGCCACACAATAAATACCTCAGATTACAAAGGCACCATTTTTTGCCCATTTTTTTGAATCACGTTTTTTGGTTTTTGCCATTTTTGATCCGTTTTGGGTTTATTTGGGCCTTTTTTTAAGCATAAATAGATATGTGTAATCTACACTTATCACTTATTGCTAGCTTTAGCTTATCACTCATTTTCATTAGCTCATCAAGTGTTTAACTGCTTAACAGTTAAGCATTTTGTAGACTTAGAGTAAATTTAGCTTAACTGTGACTTTCTTTTGCTTATTTTCGTGCTTATTTGCTAGTTATAAATTTTTTGTCTTTTTTAAAGTTGCTTATTTTTAGCTTGTTAAAAAAGTTGTAAAAAAAATGGAAATAAAAAACGTTGGGATTAGGGGAGGCCCCAAGTGAGCAAGACTCGAACTCGGGACCTCAACCCCATCAACCAACGTTTTATAACACACTCACTACCGCTGTGCTACAATAGCTCATCCGGTAGTGAGTTGCAACATTTAATTTATAAGGGCATTTTAGCCCAATAAGCCCATAAGCTGTTTTCAGCTTATTACGGCTTATTTATAAGTCCAATTTTCTAGCTTTTATTTTTCATAGAACCAGTACACCTTAATCCACTTTTCTGTATTTTTTCACATTTTTTTATAATCGTTTGATATTTTATTTTTTATTTTTTTCTTTTAAACTGTTTTTTAATTATAATAAATTAAATAAAAATCAAAAAAATATTTTTCTTTTTTAGAAAATTTTATTTTATCATTCTTCACTTAGGAAAAATAGAAAATCTTTCGTAGGGTCATTTTTGCAAAATTTTGATTTTTAAAGAACGGGATTCGAACCCCGTTCTCGTTTTCTCGTTTTTGAACTCAATTTAACTCCGTTTTCATTCTAGTCTTCTTTATTCTTACTTTTTAGTCAATTAATATTAGGAAAAGCAAAAAAATCACTTTAGGATTAATATTTCAAGTTTTAGGTTTTTAGTGTGTCGTTTTAGCTTCCCGTTCTCGTTTTTAGTATAGTTTGCCTTATTTTTCCCGTAGTTTTAGAAAATTAAACCCAAGTCTTTTTCCATTCAAGCATTGTTATTCAAACCAACTTCCGACTTTCCAATTCGCTTCTCGTTGGGGATAAACGACCCGGGAATATTCTATACTACTTCCGGTTTCATTGATTTTCTTGATAATTATCCTCATTATATATTTATAAGTATTATATATTTATTTATATAAAAAGGGGTTAATTAAAGAAGCGATCACAAGCATCAACAAAAAGATGAATTGGTCATGAAATTGTCCACCGAGATGACACAAAAAGATGTATTGGTCAATAAATTGTCCAATGGGATGACAGAAACAAAAGGGAATGCTTAGTCAACTCATGAATCAGTTGGCTGCACAAGAGGTGTAGTTGAATTTGACATCTCAATTGCAAGTAGCCTTAGATGTAAGCCATTTTTATGTTGTTAACAATTTCATTTTGTAATGCTAACACCACTGATGCTAATGATAGCAGGCACTGAACATAAACTAATGAGTCAATGTATTTATTAATTTATATTGCAGGTGACTCCAATGGGCGCTTATGAGGTGGACGGAACTCAGTCAAGTGTTGTTGTACGTGATAAACATGAGAGAATTAAAAAGAAGTCTAATGGGCTTGTAACTTCGAAAAAGGTAATGGAAACAATGCTTTTGATTTTTGAATTTTACATACATGACTAATGTACCGTGTTTCATACATACATATAGGAACCTGTTAAAATTGTCGGACCTAAGAAAATGCCTAAGTCACGAAGAAACGGGTCTTAAGATTCCCAATCGCAAGGAAATGTGTCTCCAACACA
>BQNB010058153.1:0-31872 GCA_026074375.1 Tanacetum coccineum
ATAAACACCTCTAGAGTATCAAAGTGTAGATTCCGCATACACTTTGGTATACATACAAAGTCTCAACCATTGTTATTTTGGATTCATCCAAGGTAACAAACACTTTACTACGTAAAGAATCGATCAAGGCGTGGGATCAACATTCTATGCGGCACTTAGTCTCAACTAAGTCAACCTTGCTCAAACACTCAACGATCTAGGCAACTAAGAAAGCTTTAAAGAAAGGAACACAAGTGAAAGGGGAAATGCTTTGTATTGCCAAAGAGAACTTTACAAGAGATAATACATGTAAAGAATGAGATGATTTACCCAAATGAAGATGGTCCTATTTATACTACACAAACTAGGGCTACAAATGGGTTTTATTACAGGGGCTCGTATTCTACAACCTTCTACAAGAAGCTTCTAGGTCTTCCATGTGCTTCCAAGAGCTTCTTTTACCTTCTATAGGATTCCACTAAGTCTTCTAGTCAAGTGTAGAACAATCTGGAATCCTGGGTAAACTCGTAACAATAAGCGGGACGTAACATCCTCCCCCACCTAAGCTCGCGACGTCCTCGTTGTGCCATCCTTGTGATATCTCTTGATCTCGTCCGCAAACTGCCACAATAAGTATTTCGCTTCCCAGCTTGCTTCACTATCGGGCAAGTCACACCACTTGATCAAGTACTCTTTATAGCTCGACACTATTTGTCTTCGTATCGTACGATCCGACAAGATCTCCTCAACCTCTCGATCATACGAAGTAACAACTGATGTTGGTGCCCGCTTGGATACTCCTTGTTCTGGGTCTTCCTCGTCTCCATGATGAGGCTTAAGAAAGCTAACGTGAAAGACCGGGTGGATCTTCAACTTGGGCGGTAGTTGAACTCGATAAGATACCTTTCCAACACGTTCGATCACCGGGAAAGGGCCTTCATACCTCCGTATCAATCCCTTAGGAACCTTCCTCAATGACTTGAATTGTTGAGGCAAGAGCTTCACTATTACTTGATCTCCAACCTCGAACTCGATGTGTCTCCTCTTTTCATCCGCCCACTTCTTCATCTTCTTAACCGCCTTGTCCAACGATGTCCAGGACAAATCCGCTTGTTCGTGCCACTCCTTCATGGTTTTATAAACGGCTGGGATACTCCCCTGGTATGATGCGACTAAGGCATTGAGAGTCAATGGTTGGCGCCCCGTGACTAACTCAAAAGGACTCTTCCCTGTGGCTTCACTCTGTTGCATGTTGTAAGAGAATTGAGCAACATCAAGGAGTTTAGCCCAATCATGTTGGTTAGCACTCACATAGTGCCGAAGATAGAGCTCCAATAGTGCATTCACCCTCTCCGTTTGCCTGTTCGTTTAGGAATGAAAACTCATGGAGAAGTTCAAATCCGTCCCTATGATCTTGAACAACTCCATCCAAAAGCGCCCTATGAATCTTGGATCTATATCACTAACAATCACATGTGGCACCCCCTAATATTTAACCATATTCTTGAAGAAGAGCTTGGTTGTATCATCTACGGTAACATCGGGTGGAGCGGCTATAAAGGTTCCATACTTCGAGAATCGATCAACCACCACAATAATACTCCCACCCCTTCCGATTTCGGCAAGCATGTGACAAAGTCCATGGAAACACTCTCCCATGGTCCTTTAGGAGTCGGTAAAGGCTCTAGCAATCCTCCTGACTTATTTTGCTCCATCTTGTCTTGTTGGTAAATGAAGCACGTCCGCATGAATGTCTCAACATCGTCCCCCATCCTTGGCCAATAATAAGTGCCCTCGACCAATGCCAACATCCTCGTAATCCTCGGATGACCAGCCCACTTTGAATCATGACACTCTTTCAAGATTGCTCGCCCAAGGTCTCCCCACTTAGGCACATAAAGATGATCTCCTTTGGTGAATAACATGTCTCTATTGAGCCAAAATCTCTGGGTCCTCTTGTCTTTCGCCAAAGCTATGATCTTCTTGGCCAAAGGATCATGTTCCAACCCTTCCTTTATTCAATCTTAGAGGAAGAATTGGGCTTGGGTAATGGCTGCAAACTCTACTTTGCGACTCAATGCGTTGGCTACTACATTAGCCTTCCCCGACTTGTATTCCAGATGGTAGTCGAACTCGGCTAGGAAGTCTTGCCAACGAGCTTTCTTGGGACTTAAATTCTTTTGGGTTTGAAAATAACTCGTAGCAATGTTATGCGTCTTGATCACGAATCTCGAATCCAACAAATAATGCCTCCAAATCCTCAAGCAATGGACAACCGCCATTATCTCTTTCTCTTGCACCGTGTACTTCCTTTCCGTCTCATATAACTTTTAGGGTCTCGAATGCGATCGGGTGTCTATCTTGCATTAGAACTCCTCTAATAGCAAAGTCTGATGCATCCGTGTGTAACTCGAAAGGCATGGTTACATCCAGTAGTCTCAACACCAGTTCCTCCATAACTGCCTTCTTTAAACTCTCGAATGCCGCTTGGCACTCTTCGTCCCATATCCAAGCTTTGTTCTTCTTTAATAGGTCCGTCAAACGGGATGCTATGGCTGAGTATCCCATGATGAACCTACGGTAATAGTTCACCAAGTGAAGTAAAGATCTCAACTCCGTAACCTTGGTTGGCGATTCCTAATCTTGGATAACCTTTATCTTTGCACCATCCATCATTAATCCGCCATCCTTGATCTTGTGTCCCAAGAACTCGACTTCATCTTGGGCGAAAAAGCACTTCTCTAACTTCACATAAAGTTCATTGTCTCTTAACACCTGGAACACCTACTTCAAATGCAAGACATGCTCCTCCAAGGTATGACTATAAACAACAATACCGTCCAAGTATACCACCACAAATTTGTCAAGGAACGGGTGAAACAACTTATTCACGAGGGTGTAAAATGTTACGGGAGCATTGGTCAAGCCAAATGGCATGAATAAGAACTCGTAAGAGCCATACCGAGTGACACACGTCGTCTTGGCCTCATCTCCCTCCGCTATTCGTACTTGGTAGTACCTCGATCTCAAATCCAACTTTGTGAAGTATCTCGCCTTTCCAAGTTGATCAAATAGATCCGTAATGAGAGGAATATGGTACTTGTTCTTGATTGTTACCTTGTTAAGTGCCCGGTAGTCTATACACATCCGCAAGGACCCGTCCTTCTTCTTTTGAAATAGCATCGGTGCACCATATGGGGCTTTTGAGGGTCGAATGTAGCCCACATCCATCAACTCCTTGAGTTGTTTACGTAACTCTTCCAACTCGGGTGGTGGCATTCGGTAAGGGGCTTTGGCGGGGGGTTTGGAACCCATCTTCAACTTGATGATATGATCCACCTCCCTCCTAGGTGATAGCTTCTTGGGAAACTCCTTGGGCATCACGTCCTTGAACTCTTTAAGTACCCACTCGATCACCTTTGGTACCTCCACTTTGCTTAAACCCTCATCCGTCTCTAGCCTTGTTACCACCAAATAGCAAGGCTCGCTCTTGTTGAATCCTTTCATGAATTACATGGCCGAAAGGGTGTTCGCTCCACTCTTAGCATCCCGCTCCGTGCTCACCATACAAGTCTTTCTACCATCTAGGATACACAAGGAATTCTCAAACTGCATAGGGAAAGCCCGTACCTTATCGAGAAATTCCAACCCAAGAACCACTTTGAAATCATCCATTGGGACCATTGACAAATTAATCATCCCCTCCCATTCTCCTATCTTTGCCTAAATGTCCTTATCCACTCCATGAATGGCCTTGGCCGGAGAATTTACTGCCTTAATTGTTCCACTTCCTTTTGTAGCGTTAATCCCTAGCCGTTTGGCTTCATCATCCGCCACAAAGTTATGAGTCACACTGGAATTAACAAGAGCACGAATCTTACAACCTTCGGCACATCCATCTTCGCCTTGATTGCATTTAAGATCCTTATCGAACCCATGCTCCCGCCATCACTCGCCTCTTCGTCTCCATAAGCCGATAAACCATCGAGGCTTGTTTTTTTCGGGCAATCACGAGCTCTATGAGGTCTATCACATATGAAGCATCCACCACTCTTGTAGCTCATCTTCAAGTTTTTATCCTTTTTGGTGGGAGGTTTACGTGCAGGATCGACTTTTGGTTGGGCATTCTTTTCTCCCCTACCTTTCTCTTGGTTCACCTTCCGATCTTTTGGCTTAGATGATTCCCTCCTCGTACTAAAGTCAATTAAAGCCTCGGCATGAGCAATAGCCGTAGAGAGATCTTGAACTCGTCGTCGTTCCAACTCCATCTTAGCCCATCCTTGTAAACCATCAAGAAAATAAAAGAGAGAGTCTTGGTCGGAAAGCTCTGGAATCTCCAAGACATGTGTGGTAAACTCCTTGACGTACTCCCGTATCGTCCCGAATTGCGTAAATTTACGAAGCTGACTCTTCGCCTCATTCTTACTATTCTCCAGATAGAATTGCTTCTTGAAATCTACCACAAATTCAGCCCAAGTATTGATAGTAGCTGTACCACGCTTGATATCTCCATACCGATGTCTCCACCATAACGCCGTGGTATCCTTCAAATATCAGGTCGCCATCTTGATCTTGGAAGCATCATCCACCATCTTGACACCGTCCAAGTATTGTTCCATCTCCCACAAGAAATCATCAACCGCCATAGCTTCCCGCTTTCCCACGAATGGTGATGTTTTAGGAACATCAATCTTTGGACCATGATTAGTGTTGCCGCCGCCACTAGCCAAGGATCGCTTGCACAACGCCATATCCGCTTGCAAGTCTTCAATAACTTGATGAAGTATGGAGACCTATTCTCCAAACTCCTCCCGTATCTTCATGATCTCGCCTATGAACAAATCTCTTAAGTTATGGATTTCACGCTTTAAGTCGCCACTAAAAGTATTGAGGGCTACTCGAAAGTCCTCCCTCATACTCGTGAAATCGGAGTCCAAACCTTCCAAACCCTCAACTTGGTTCTTCAACTCCGCCATGAATGTCTCAACACCCGTCACACTCTTATCCAAACTTGCCACAACGTCATTGGACATACCTCTCTTCTTAGGGTTTTGATGCACATCGTCCTGACCCCTATTCTCGTCAATAACCGTACTTTCACTAGCAGCGTTCTTCTCGATTTCAATTGCCATTGCCTCGAATCGACCTTGCTCTGATACCACTTGTCACAGACTTGTATCGACAAGGGTCTTCCATGCGGCACTTAGTCTCAACTAAGTCAGCCTTGCGCAAACACTCAATAATCTAGGCCACTAAGAAAGCTTTAAAGAAAGGAATACAAGTGAAAGGGGAAATGCTTTGTATTGCCAAAGAGAACTTTACAAGAGAGAATACAAGTGAAGAATGAGATGATTTCCCCAAATGAGGATGGTCCTATTTATACTACACAAACTAGGGCTACAAATAGGCTTTATTATAGGGGCCCGTATTCTACAACCTTCTACAAGAAGCTTCTAGGTCTTCCATGTGCTTCCAAGAGCTTCTTTTACCTTCCTTAGGATTCCACTAAGTCTTCTAGTCAAGTGTAGAACAATCCAGTATCCCGGGTAACCTCGTAACAACAGGCGGGGCATGACACTTAACTCATATTGAACCTCA
The DNA here is from genome assembly GCA_026074375.1 of Tanacetum coccineum. Classification (NCBI taxonomy): domain Eukaryota; kingdom Viridiplantae; phylum Streptophyta; class Magnoliopsida; order Asterales; family Asteraceae; genus Tanacetum; species Tanacetum coccineum. Next base: position 5,578 of record BQNB010058153.1, read on the forward strand.
CATTATTTCGTAACACATTTCTCGTGTAAAACTACTACCAACTGTCGTTCTAACCAAATACCCAAATATGAACTTATATCATATTTCATTGAGGTAAAAGTCCGATTTATATTAAAAACAAAGCCTAGTGCATCGCACGGGTTTGAACGACTCATAGAATTAAAGCTACTGTTTAAAATTTTCACATTTAAGTAATTTACTTTATAAGAAACGATTATCACCATCCAAACTTTTGAATTTATTCAAAAGTTAAAAACATTCTCAAAGATAACATGTGATAACTGGTTGCAAGTACAAATTACATACACCTCACATATTTACCAGTCATTTTCATTTAGCTATTTTTTATATCCACTTCACTTAATATTGTCCACCTCACTTGTCCACCTTACCCTCACCTAATTTAGTTAACCCTACACTATTTAATCCTAGATTGATTGATGTTTTGTATGCAACGAGGTATTAGGCGGCCACACGTTCCTGTAAAACCTAATATTTGATAATAATATACGATAAAACACTTATGTATACATAGCATACATAAAAAACAATTATTAAATTAATAACCAAAATGCATGAATAAAGAAAAATATAAACAAATACATAAATCATATAGAGAAATAAACATGTCTTGCAAAATACATATTGTCCACAAAATAAACAATAATTTAAAACTAACAAACCGCTCAAAAAAGGACAAAGATACAACATTCTTTGTTCCATTTACCGCGTACAAATGATTATTACTTGGAATCGATTTCAGCAGATTTCTAAATAGCACTACAATGAACACAACATAATTTGCTCCATATATCCACTCTAACCTTCAAAAATATGATCTTTATGCATGACTTAGACCAGCATTTTCCAACCCATGTTTTTCTACTAGATGCTATGCTGAAGTGAGTTGTGCAACTCGATCCTCATGAAGTCACCATCTATCATAAGGCGCACGACATCAGACATTGAGAAGTCCAAACCTGTGTAGCTCGTGATTTTTGGTTGAGTGTAATTCAACAAGGGTAAATTCGAGTACGCGGCTCCTGCACAAAGATCACCAGAGACCTGACTTTTCGTGCCATATTCCCTTAACCATGTCAACTGTGGCTCTATTCGCAATGCAATGTTTTTCTAGCAGCTTTACCAACAGCTTGACATTTGGGTTTTCACCGAGCACCTTCATGTAAACACTCCAAAAATAGTTAGGACTTTACAAGTAAATTGTATATGCAAGAAAACAATATGATGATTATCGTAATTCAATCTATTTATTTTGAATAATATAATGTCCAAATCTAACCTTCAGTGGCAACTCAGATTCAGATGATCAAAAAGCAAAGGTTAGTGATAAAGTGGAACTAACTAAAGAAAGGTGGGAAACTAAAGAGGACCTGGTGATAGAATTTGTACCATATGTCTTCCGCCATATCATCTTCTATCCCTCAACTTTCTTTAAGTAATTGCATCTTATCAAAAATTCAGGCTTTTTCATCATCTGAACATGGAATGCAAAAAAAATAAAAATTTAAACTCTACTCACCATAGGCACATTTTCTTCTATTTCCCATCTTTCTCTAAGTAAGTGCGTTTTATCAAGACGTATATATAATGGAACCCCTGAAATCTAAGAACTTAACCGCCAACATCAACAAACAAGTTCATGCTAAGAATTCCCACGCTAACAACACCACCCCCGAGCTGAAAACATGAACTGAGATATAAGAAATGCAAAGATGATGAAACATTTAGTTTGAAAGACACTATACTGTATAACATTTATCAAATTTCTGATGAGAGCCGGTACTGTAGCGAAACCGTCGAGATTTTAATCAGCTTGAGGGAAGGGGTCGGCTTGGAAGCACCGAGGAGCCGCGACTCGAGATAGCACTGTTCACAAGCCTAGTTGAGCCGTTGGATTAGGATTAAAATATTATGTTAGTGGGTTCTTCACTAACTTTCCACTTGCTTGGTGGTGTGATTGCATGTTGGACACCTGTTTTCCGTTACCGATTTCATAGCCAATGGTATAAGAGTTACCTCATCATTTGTTTGGTGCATTGATGTGTGCCTAAACACACATCATTTATACCTCGAAAAACACTATTAATCAGACTAAAAATACTAAAATATGTTTAATTATATTGAAAATATGTTTGTTTGGTATTTTTATGTCTTGCAGGTAAAACGGATTAAAAACAAAGCAAAAACGGGTATTTACGGGTTCGTTTCGATCAAGAGTGATTATTATTCAACATCAAGATGAAGTCAGAAAAATTCTCTGAGAATGCCTTTGGAAAGAGCGCAAAATATCGAGTCCGACGGTGCCTTTTGCTCATTGGGCCGGCCCGAAACCCATTTATATGGGTCGGGCCAGCCCATATATTTACTAGCCATTATAATAGCCATGATCTCAAGTCCTTTTTACTTGGCCCAATATCTCATTTCCAGGCCCACTTTTGTAAAAGTGAAATTCAAAGTTGAAAAATAGATGTAAAAGATCATCACGTGCCCATCCACTATCCTATCTCTTAGCCTATCAATATCCAACACGTGGCTTGAGCATGTAAATAATTTTTTTTATTTTGGTTCACATGGAGCGGGTACAAAAGATGCGTAAAATTAATGCAAAAGAATGACACGTGCAGGCTACTCATTGGTGGATCCGGTCTTTAATTCGCTGGCAACTCGACGTGTACGAGGTCTCAGCCAATCATTGGCTTCTTTATGAGGCGTTTTTGTGGATTTGATATTTTTACCCCTCGTCTTTGGCTATAAAAACAAATGCAGCAGCTCACTTTTGAATTATTTGGTAGTTCTAGTTTTTAGCCACTTTTAATTTTTGCTTATTAGTTTTTTTTCCAGCTTATTTAGTTCGGTAAAAGTTTTTTTTGTAATGAGATCTTGTTAGCTTATTAATAAAAAGATGGGTTGAGTTTTGTTGGCTTATTCTTGTTGCTTATTTTCCTTTCTTTTTCTTATTGGCTTGTTAAAATAAGATGTCTCTTTAGCTTATTTATTCGGCTCATTTACTAAGCTTATTAAGGAAATAATAACAAAAGTAATAAGCTATTCTTTAACTTATCAGATTCGTCTATCCTTTCCTCTAATAAGTTTAGATCAAATAAGCTTTTAAATAAGCTTAGATTTAGCTTCGTTTCATTCTAGCTTATTTTTGTTTAATAGCTCTTAGTTTCCTTAAAGCTCACTTTTATATATTGAATAAGCTGTTAAATAGCTTATTCAGTTTGGTGAGCTAATATTGTTTGCAAAAAAACTTTTGTATCGCTTATATTGGATTAAGGTTGCGAGTAAATTTTCTTAAGTGCTTATTTCGTTTTATAGAATCTGTTTTGCTCATTGATTAGCTTGGTGTTTATTTTAGATTTATTTGGCTTATTGTTGATGTTTTTCTGTTGCTTATGGTCTTGGTCATTTGCTTAATCATTTTGAATTTCATTTAGCTTTTTAGATGTCATTAAAATTGGTGATTGTAAAGCTTATTTCTTAAAGTTTCATTTCAAAAATAGCTTAATACTCGTTTAAACCATGTTCCAAGCTTATTGTTAATTTCAAAATGCTTATTTGGGGTCAAGAATCGCAGCTTATTAGGTCTAGCTTGTTTGGTATGGAGGAGCTTATAAATGTCGTGCTAAATGTTCTATAATTTTCCACTAATTGAGCCGTTTGGTTTGGATCCTTAAATCAGGCCGAGTGTGGCTTTGGGCACGGATTGGTTTTGAATAAAAGATTTTGTTAATATAGGTTTGAAATTAGGCCCGCTTTTTGGGCTTGCACTAGATAAATAGTTTGGGCCTGTGTTTTAGTGATTGTCTGCTAGGCTTAGTTTTAACAAATTTAGTGAATTAGTAATTGTTACAACTATTTTTAGTTAACAGTTTGTTCATGTTTGTTTGACTCGACGGTACCGGTCAACTCATGAGGCGTGGAGCTTAAGAATTTAGTAAGCTAGAAAGCATTTGATTATTTTCTTTAGCTTATTAAATCAGGTGGTTATCGATTATTTGCGGCTCTTCAATTCGGTTCAATTTTCTATCCTATTTCAATTAATTAGTATAGCTTAGTATAAAATGTTTAAATTAGCTTATTTGATTGTTATGCTTAGTGAGTAGTTTTATTAGTGCTTGTTAAGTGATATTGTGAATTGAGAATTAAGTGTGGATTTAAAAAAAAGGTTTAGTTGATTAATAATCTTCGATTATTTATATTTGTATTTTGAATGTTTTAAAAGGCAAAATCCAGAAAAATAGTCAAACTACACATCTAGTAATTAATATCTTTTTAAGGGGATTTTATCAAAATAAGCCAACGTTGTGAGATAATTATCTTTTCTAAAGAAATTAATTCGTTAATAAACCTTAATTCACACTTAACTTTTCACATCACTTAGCAAGCATTTTCGTCTTATAAATCTTTTAAATAATTTTAGCATAATTCTCGTAGTTTAATTGTTTAGTATAATTCTAGTATTAATATTAGTATAATTTTCTTAGTATTAAAAATAGTTTTAAAACAAAAAATCTTAAAAGATATTCAAGCATTTTTCTTCAAAACATTAACATGAATTTCAATTCATCTCTCGCCGTGGAAACGACACTCGGAAGATAGACTATTACTTTTCTTAAAGTAATTTTCTTATCTAACAGGATATACTATATATTATTACGACACACGTTTGACGTATATCAAAAATGGCGCCATTTCCGGGGAGAGTTGTACGATTTCTACGTGGTGTTTTGAAGTTGATACCTTGAAGATCCTTTCTTCGGAAAGTTTTTTTCGTACTTATTAAAAATATAAAAATCAAAAAAATATATTTCTTCTTATTTTATTTTTATTTTACCTTTTCTTTTATACAAATATTAAAAAAAATACCAAAAATATTTTTATTTTTATTATTATTTTTATTATTATCTTTATAAAATTCTAAAAAATATTCTTCTTTACCCTCTTATCCGTTCAATTCTTTTTCTTATCCCTCTTTATCGTTTAATTCTTTATCAATATGACTTCGTTCAACCAACATGGTTGCTTTGGGTGTGGAGGTGCGTTAGATGGTTTACTTTGTCGACGGTGTACTTGCGAGTGGTGTGGAAACAATCTTAGAAATGGATTTTGTTTGATATGCGATTTAGGAGCTGGAAAATCATTCGTTTATGATCTAAATCCGAATTCTTTCAATGATCCTCCAAACTTATTCAACCATCCTCCACAGCCCTAGTTCAAGTCATACTTGTGAGTCCCTAACAAAATTAAAAAACAACAAAAGTAACCTGGATGTCAATTGTTAAATCAGCTCACCTTTAGATTAACAAACTACAAGAGAGGTATAAGGAGGGTCGATCCAACGAACTTCGACCCGAAAGGAGAAGGTTTTTAAAACGTTTCGCGCTTACCCGCTCCTCCGCTTCTTTGTGCGTTTTTCTAGAGAGCTACCGTGTGCAATTTGACTTCCGGTTACCAAAAATATTGTGTTTGTTTTTAATAAAAAATTAAAAAAAATCTCAAAAATATTCTTCTTTATCTCCCAATTGTTTAATTCTCATGGAATCATCCGACCAATTCATCTGTTTCTTCTGTGGAAGTATGAGTAATGAATAAGGATGTCTATGTTCTACTTGTGAGTTATGTGGGAACGACGCTCATTATGGTTACGATTGTCCATCATAAGTTTTGTTTGTTTACAATCAGGACCCGTGTTTCAATCAAAATCTTGATAATTCTCCACAAACTTCACCAAGTTTTCCACAGCAATATTTATGTTGTGAAGACTGCGGGGGTCCTCATGCGACTTTTGAGTGTCAACCAATGAATCAAAATTTCTATGAGCCCAATTTTTGCTATAATTTAAATTCTTCCGGTTTTGACCAATTCCAACCTCCGCAGTATCCCGTCATTCATCAACCTCGTCGAGAAATGAGTACGGAAATGATAAATTATATCGTCACTGAATGGTGACCAAAAAAGAAAGTCGTCACTCAATTTTTGTCACTAAAGCCCCTTTTTCTTGTAGTGATTGCTAGCTGAGAAGAGTATTCTCACAGTTATGCAAACTTTGGAAGAAAAGCAGAATGATACAGAAAGTATGCAATAATTGCTGCTTCAACTCTCTAAAGATTTACAAACTCTTGGTAATACTTCAAATCAACTAAAGCAGGAAGATCAGGCAAAATTTGTACTCCATATTGGAAGTGTCCAATTTTCAATAATGATGATGATGAGGAGTATACTATTTAAGTGAGGGAATATTATAAGAATTCCCCTGAAAAAGGCAAATACAAAAAAAATTCCAAGTGTGAAAGGGGAAATAAATAAATATATATATATATAAGATCTGGATTAAGGATTCCAAAATAAGCAGAAGATCGAAGACCAGATGATTTGAGGATTGAAAACAAGCACGGGTCTTCACGATCTTAAGGAATCCTGCAAAAAACGGTATCACACACCAAAGAAAGAAGCACGCCCCCACACTTGGGCTATAAAATCACACACTTATTTATTTAGAAAATAGAAAGAAAAAAGACACGGGTTGCCTCCCGAGAAGCGCTTGTTTTTGTGCGAGTCTCTAGCTTGACTCTCCCTATATCATCGTGATATTAGGATTAAAACGGGTGGAAGAGCAAATATCCATCGGACTTTTATTCAAGATGTTTGGATAAACATTGAAGCACATGAAAGTTCCAATCCGATGAGATGCCATCGGCTCAAGAGAATAAAAACTGAAAGCGGAGATGCCGAGGTAAAAAATGATATCCTCACTCCCGAAGGAGAGAGGAAGAAAAGAATCCACTTGATAGGTGAAATAAGGAAGAAAGATTCGGATAACATATGTGAGGGAAAGATAATGGCGATCCTCAAAAGATAATCTCACATATGTTGGAGAAATTTTTTTCTCATGAATCCCGGGGTTAAAAACTTTGACCATACTCTTCATTTTATCATTATCAGGTTCATCCTTTAAGCTTCTTGGGTCATGATCTAAAAATACCTCAGGAGGGAGATTAGGGATAGTGTCATTAATAAGCAAACTCTCAAGGTAGATTATATCTCCCTCCAAATCATGATAACCGTCCTCAATATCCGTAGAAACATCAGTATCTAGAAAAGCATCGATCTCATCAATATCGCCTCCTGGGTCGAAACACTCATCCTCATCAGCATCGGAAAGAGGTGTGACTAGTAAAGCCGGCTCATCAAGATTAGAAACATAAGAGTCCTTGTTCTCGATGTCCTCTAACACCTCATTAAAGAGAGGATTTACGTCACTAGAGATGTACTCTTCATCAAATTCAAAAAGAGGGTTCGAATAAATTTTAATTTTTTTTCTCTTGAACGTCCTCCTCAGGAAGTGACTCGTCATCACTAGAGGTAAAATCATCATTAGCGTCGAAGAGAGGATTAGAGAAAGTCACAGAATTATTACAAAAAGGAAAATCACACTCTTTGTCATTGTCGGATGTATCCTTGGACTCACTTGGGATTGGGAAAAGGTCCTCAACACTAGACTTTATTACTTCGTCCGGTTCCTTTTCAGGTATAGTGCTAAGATTCTCATCCCCCATGATGAGAGAGTCCTCAGGCTCCATAGTCGGTAAGACGGGTGTGATTGCAATAGACGGAGGAATTTGGGAAGATAATTTGTTAGAAAGATATTGATCCATCAATAAAGACTTAATTGTATGTTTAATTCACACTTAAGGATCTAATCAATACACTTAGCAAGCATATCTTTTCTAATATATCGTTCTTCGTTTAATTGCTTGCTATTTTGCTATCTAGTTTTTATAGTTTATTTTTATTAAAATTTTAGTTTAAAACCAAAAACAAAAAATATTCTATATTCAAGCATCAAACAAAACGCTTTTGTGGATTTCAAATTCATCTCTTGTCGGGATACGACATCCGGGAGATAAAATATTGCTTGTCCTCAAGCAATTTTCATATCAAACGGGATACTCACTATACTATTATTAATTTGGTATTTTAGGTATATATTATATATCCTATTATCATCAGATCAATTTTTGGCGCCGTTGCCAGGGATCGAACCTGGGTCACCCGCGTGACAGGCGAAAATACTGCGATTTTTAGTTTAGATCCCTTCGTAGAGATTCCTTCTGGTGAAAGTAAGGTACACATCGAGGTTTTGTCAGTGTTGTGGGGAAATAGACTCCTGGACCATGGTCGGCTCGCATACCGATGTGGCACTTGTTAAAAGACCACATGACTTGAAATTTGGCTATAATAATAATAATGTAATAAATCGAAGACGAAATAAGACTTCTGGATCATGGTCGGCTCGCATACCGATGTGACAGTCATTTAAAGAGTAGAGGTAATAATAATAATAAAAACTGTGGGCTGATAAAAGTTTACTGTCTCTGGTCGGTTCGCTGCCGATGTGGCAGTCTTCAAAAGAAGGCCCATAGTAAGAATAATAAATCCAAGACTGATAAAAGCTTGCTGCATCTGGTCGGTTCGCTCCTGATGTTGCAGCCTTCAAAAAGGTCGAGGATCTCCTGGTCGAAATAAGACTCCTGGATCATGGTCGGCTCACACACCGATGTGACAGTTGTTTAAAGGACAGGGGGGAATTAATAATGTTGCAATAATAATAATAATATTAAAGCCAAATTTCGACTTCGGGGTTATCTAAATAAAGCCTTCGTCTTTGGACTCGTAGTTGAGTTGTTTCGGATGAAATAAAAAGGATAACCCCTAAATCATGCGAAATTAGAACCTTAATGTGGACCTTATTCTCACCATATCATCTCTTTAGGAAAGAATTTCAAACTAATTATGGTCTAAACCGGGTTTACTTTATATGAATAAGGACTTAATTTATTTGTCACTAATAATAAGAATAAAATCCTTAGAGGATTTAGGAATAATAGGAGCGAAAAGTTAAGTTTATACTTACACAATTAGCATTTATGAGTAGTGTTAGCATCCAGTTTTATATTTAACTGTGATTTCGTTTTAAGCTTGATTTCGTTTTAAAGCCTTTTAAATAAATTTTATCTTAGTTTTTATCTACTATTGAATAAAGTGGTTAAAACGGGGGTGCTTGTGAATTAAATGATTTTAAAACCTTTTTAATGGATCTTTTCTGTTCTTGTTTGATTGTAAGGGGTCATAAGTTAAAGGGGGATAAAATTATTTATTTCCGGGTATGTTTTATAAACATTACGTGTGAGACCAGCAATGATTTGGTGTGGGGGAATTTGATGTGTGCCTAAACTCACATAATTTATACCCCGGAAAACACTATTAATCAAACTAAAAATACTAAAATATGTTTAATTATATTGTAAATATGTTTGTTTGGTATTTTTATGTCTTGCAGGTAAAACATATTGAAAACAAAGCAAAAACGGGTATTTACGGGTTCGTTTCGATCAAGAGTGATTATTATTCAAGATCAAGATGAAGTCGAAAAAATTCTCCGAGCATGCCTTTGGAAAGAGCGCAAAATTTTGAGTCTGACGGTGCCTTCATTGCTCATTGGGCCGGCCAGTAACCCATTTATATGGGTCGGGCCAGCCCATATATTTACTAGCCATTATAACAGCCATGATCTCAAGTCCTTTTTACTTGGCCCAATATCTCATTTCCCGGCCCACTTTTGTAAAAGTGAAATTCGAAGTTGAAAAATAGATGTAAAAGATCATCATGTGCCCTCTAATTCAATCAACTCATATCACGTGACCATCCACTATCCTATCTCTTGGCCTATCAATATCCAATACGTGGCTTGATCATGTAAATAATTTTTTTTATTTTGCTTCACATGGAGCGGGTACTGGTATGTGCTTAATTACACATACCTTTTACCTAATAAAACGAGCCTAAATGACCAAAAACGGACATAAAATGCCAAATATATGTGTGTTTTGCTTTGTATACTGTGTAGGTAACAAATATTCACTAAAGGACAAAAATGAAGCCAAAACAGACAAAACCAAGCACGGGAATGGATAGAGCGTGAAAAGTAAAAGTCAAAGTCAAAACCAAAGTCAAAAAGTCAAAGTCAAGATCGAAGCCGAGGACATACTTATTAGACATGTTTAGGTCATTTTCTAACAGGCCTTAAGCCAAAATTGCTTATTTAGGTGCTAAATTAAGCTCTAGCCAAACACCCCTTTGTTTAAAATAATCATTCATAACTTTTAATCACCACATGAATTCTTCTAATCTTTTCAACCATGATTCAATTACTCAATTATAAACATACTCTAACATTAACATGATTGTCTAAATTATGTTTCATCATGATACAAGGCTAGGGTTATAAAGAACCTCAATTTAGCATAAACCCTTAATAAGAACTAACACATACCTTGATGGGGAATGAATTTCTATGCTTAAATCTTCTTGTGCCTCCATAATCGTTGATTGATGATTGATGCTATACCCTTTTTAAATATATATATAAATAAATAAAAAATATACTTATAAATATATAAATAAGAGGATAAGAATCAAAAAAATCTTAATTGTAGTAAACCGGAAGTATGATTCCTGGGTCGTTATCCCCAACGAGGATTGCAATTGAAAGTCGAGAGTCGTTTTGAGAATCGATGCTTGAATGGAACAAGATTTTGATTGGTTATCTAAAACTACGGGAAAATTAAGGCAAACACTTAAAAACAATTAAGGGAAAACTTTTTTAAACTAACAACGCAAAACGGGAATCCTAAAAACGCAACTAAAAACTAGCTAAGGCAAATATTAACCCTAAAATCTCAAACTTAGTTTCTAAACCTTTCAAATGACAAATTTATTTTTCAAAAAAAGATTTATACTTTTTTTGGCTTTTTAATAATTTTTTATGAATTAAAACCTATTTAATTTATTTAAAATTCTAGAAAATGACAAATTAATTCCTAAAAATTTCAAAAAATGATTTTCTACTTTAGAAAAGTCTAAAATATCATAAAAACTCAGAAAAATATTTTTCACTACTTTTTATAATTAAAAACTATTTCTTAAAATTAATTTAAAAAGCTAAAAATGAAATTTAAAATCTAAAAATGATAAAAAAGATTTTAAACTTTGTAAACCTAAAACTATTTATTCTAAATCTAAAAACTATTTTTTTGTAATTTTCAGAATTAATTTAATATTTTTAAATAATTTTCTAAAATTCTAAACTTCGAAAAATAAAGAAAAATAACAAATTAAGGAGGAAAAATCTAAAAAAATGCAGTAAAGTCCTAAATGTTGTAAGGGTCTTAGGAAAAATAAGTTGGTTAAGCCAGCGTATCGAATAAGCTCTAAAATGCCCAAAATAAGCTGCGAAATGCTTATGAGAAAAAGAGTTGAAAATGTGTATAAGTATATAGATGTTGCAAGATCTAACAGAAAAGTCCCAAGGGCGCTAGTGGTAGTGAGTGTGTTGGTGTAAAAACGTTTGGTGATAAGGGTGAGGTCCCGGGTTCGAGCCTTGCTCACCTGGGACTTCCCCTAATCCCAAATGTTTTTGTTTTTGCCATTTTTTTATAACTTTTTAAAAGACTAATAAATAAGCACTTTTTACAAAAACACCTTTTTTATAAACCACGAATAAGCACTAGAATAAGCTGAAAAGGGCAGGATAAGCTAAACTATACTAAACTATAAAAATGCTAACTGTTTAGCAAATTTAAGCACTAATAAGCAAACCAAAAAGAGAATTAAGCTAAAACAGATGATAAGCTATACCTAAAAAGCAATTTTGAATAAAAATAAGCAACCAAATTAAGCTAGAAAGACAGAATCATCAAAAAGCTATGAAACTTAAAGATTTTAAGCTACAAGGCAAATAAGCTTAAATAAGCTCTAAACTGAAAGAAATAAGCTAAATTGGGCTTAAACTAACCTAATAAGCTAAACTAAACCTAGAATAAGCAAAAGCAATAAGCTAATAAGCCTAAATAAGCAAATAGCTTTTTGGCCAAAACTGATAAGCAAAAAGGCCAAGAGGGACTTTTCTAGCTTAAAAATAAGCTAGCAAAAGGATCCTTATGGCTTAGTGGCTTATACCACTAAAAAGATTGGCCAAAAAGCTACAATAAGCAACAATGAAAAAGCATTTTGAAATTCAAATAAGCACTTAAAAAGCTTCATGAAAAAGCTATCTCACACTGATTCAACACTTAGACAAATTTTTGCAAACTTTTGCAATCTTTACAAAACCACACTTTTGAGCTTAAAAATAAGCAAACAAACAGATCCTTATGATTATATAACCTACAAATAGATTAAATTTAGACCTCAAAGAACAATAATCAACAATCCAAAAGGAGTTTGAAATTCAGGATAAGCAACAATAAGCAAACGAAAAAGCCATTTCTCAAATTTTTTAAACACTTAGCAAATTTTGACAGTTTTTGGTAAAAACTCAAAACAACAATGCAGGCTATTTAACTTGATTCCAAACTTGATTTAACACATTCATAAACACAAAAACATCACAAAACAACAGGATTCAAAGGTCTAATCAAATAAGCTTATATAATAAGCTATATGTTCTCAGATTCAAACAACTATTTATAAAACCTATGATTTAGAGTTTTAACACTTAAAATTTAAAACAAACTGAATTTTAGGACTAATTATAGCTAAAATAAACTGACTCAAATGTCAAAATGCTAATTTAACCCATTTTGACCCATTAAAACAGTTATGCCAAACACCCATTTAAGTTTATGAAACCTTTTTAAAACTTGATTTAGAATGATTTAAGCCACAAACAACCAAGACCAGATGTTAAATAAGCTATATTATCAATATAAAGCATATTTCAATACAAATAAGCACTCAAATAAGCTAAAACAGATTATGCAATTTAATAAGCTATTTAAGACAGTTTTATAAGAAAACTTAACAAAATGATATCTAAATATCAAGCATGGCATAAATAAGCAATCAAACAAACACAAAATAAGACATAAATAAGAAGCATTTAGCAAATAATAAGCACAATAAGCAGTGGAATCGTAAATAAGCTATAATGGAAAAAAAACTTACAAAGGCCCTTGCTCAAAACATGGCAAATGAGCTCAAAAGAGCTTATGTACTAGCTCTAACTTATCAAAGATAAGCTAGTAGTGTCCATAAGCCCGTCTATAAGCCCATCCAAATTTGGCTTATCATCCATTAAGCTTTGGTATTTGAGGGTGATAATTTTTTTTTGTTTTTGTAAAATTTTCTTAATAACATTATATATAAATGAAAACAGTTTAACAATATGCTTAAATAAGGTCTTTTATAAGCTTAAGAAAGATTCTTGATAACTTTTAAACATAAATGAGTAAAACGAGTTTTAAACTAAAACTTTAAATTTCATTAATTCATAAATAAAACATTACAATATTAAAAGGATTACACTAAAATAAGCTGAAAATTACAACTAGGTGAAAAAAGCTTAAGAAATAAAACTAACTCCCCAAAGGCTTACAAATGAACCTATTTATACTAATCAAAAGAAGATTCTAGGAGTTGTGCTTTCTTTGTGAGAGCACTTGCAGGTGTGTTTGTTATGTGAGTAGTATCAAAAACTCATCTTGGCCATTGAATTTGAGTAGTGTTCAAGTCATGCCATCATAACCTTTCATCTTTTGTCTTGTTCTCTTGACGAATAAGGATGCAAAAGGATTGCCAGGTGGCAAGAAGGGGAGGGATAGGTTGGTCGACAAGGGGGACGGATGGAAGGGGACCAATGTTGGGTTGTTATTTTGGGGCGGTAGTGAACGACAGGGCACTGAAAGGGATGGAATAGTTGTTCACGCTATTTTTTGAAAGTTTGGGGAAATGGGCAAACAAGCCCCTCAAGATGTATATTATCATTTCATGAATTGTCCTTATACTTTGCAAATTTGGTCCTTGAGGTTGGGTTGGTGTTTGCACCGTCAGTCCTTAAAGGACTAACGGTATAGAGGGTTATGGGTGTTGTGTTAACAGGAGAGTTATAAAGGGGTTATATGGGCTAGTTGTTGGGCCGGTTATAAAAATAAAGGTGTTGGACTTTTATTAAGGCTTAAGGTGTATAAAGTATAAGTAGGCTGTCCCGGGCCCACTAGGTGGGTACGGGTGGGCCCACTTTTGGCAATTTAGGTTTTCGGGTTTGGTTTTTAATGCTTTTTCCAATGCCACTTCCCAGGGTTGACTTTGACTTTGACTTTTTGTTGACTTTGACTTTTGTCTTTTTGACTTCTCACGGTCTTTCCATTCTCGTACTCAGTTTTATCGTTTTGACTTCGATTTTTGTCCTTTTTTTGGATATTCGTTACCTGCATAATACAAATACAAAACGTACAGATCATGTATTTTTGTACGTTGTTGCGTTCATTTAAGTCCGTTTTTTAGTGGGTCTAAGGTATGTGTAACTTAAACACATACCAAATCTTCTTTACTAAAGATATTGTTCGTATCCTCACGCCAATGCTACAAATAAGCATTTAGAAAAACTAAAGAATTCTCGATCCCCCTCGACTATTACCTCAAAAGTAGCAAAGTGTTCATGAGGGGAATTAAAGAATCAATAGATTCGAAAAGCCCCCGTATTTTTCCATTCTTAAGATATACACTTTATTCCTAACTAATTTTTTGTATTTTTCCTATTCTTCTCAATCTTTTTTTTGCAAACTAAACTTATTTGACTTTCGTTATTTTCATAACCGTTAGGGATCATAGAACCAGATGCATTTCGATCCGAAAATGCCCTAAAAATGATAAATTCATCGTCCCCGACTTTTCACTCGTTCCAAACCAAGCTTAAAATGAAATTACCGCTAAATATCAGTTAAGATGCTAACACTACTCATATTTGCAACTTGTGAACTTTTCACTCCCGACAATTATTATATCTTAGATGAATGTGCCATTTTGAATTTCAACCATGGATCATCGTTTGCAAAAATTCTATGCTTCACGATCACCGAGATAATGAGTTGATGGAGAGTCATCCCATGTAGCGACTTTCGTCTCGGTACATCCAAACCTTGCGCCTAAGTGACCAGGCTTTTGACACCCCACAGAGGACTAGTATCGGGGGACTCAATGGCCTTAGGTTCAAACTCTTAGGCTTCCCGTATTTACATAGTTATTTAAAAACTTAAAAATGAAATAGTAAAAGTTCAAGAGATATTAAAATTTAACAAAAAAGAGATCTATTTTTAATTACACTTTATATTAAACATAACCATTTTACCGTTGTAACCTTCGGACCTTTTAGAGGGTTGCAACCATCGGTTGGACGCGGCAAGATGCAGCAAACTTTGTAACCAGTCTCGGATTTTTTATTTCTTACTTGGGCTTTCTTAGGAAGGAATGTAACCATCGGTTGGGAGCCGGCAAGATGCAGCAAACTTTCATCTGCCAACAGTTTATATTTATTATATTTTTCATTATTTTATTTTATTTTATTTATTTTATTTATTTATTTTTTTATATAGAGAAGACATCTTTTAAAAAAAATTAAGTATAAATTTGAACTAAGACTAAAATTTTTGCTATTAACTACATAAAAATTGTTGATTTACGTTAATCTACAACAAATAGCACGTATGATTAGTCCGGTTAAGAGCTTATGGAAGAAAAAGCCACAAATTACATACATGAGCTCTTAAGATTTCCAAATAATCCTTGTTTAGCATCCAACTCAAACTTAACTATATCATTTTTCGTTCTTCGCGAATATTGGCGAACGCTTAGCCTAAAAGCTAAGGAACAAGCTAGAGCTCAACACGCTCGATCGGGTCAAAATTTAATTTCTTAATTACTACCCATCTGGAAAAGTCAAAAATTGTGACCAAACACCTTATTTTATTTTTAAAAAATTTATAAATTTCTATATTTTTTTGAAAATTTTTGGTGTAAAAATGGGATTACGTGTGAAAACACACGCTTTGCAGCAAAATCAAATCGAAGATCCTCCCCCAATAACTAAATTCAACATTGTCCTCAATGTTTTAGAAGGGTCTCTACATAAATCCTAAGCCGTTTATTAAGTATGCTTAAAGATAAATGTTAGTCGATTAGATTAGGATATTGGATTTCCCAAATGAAGCTGAGGATTTGAAGCTTCTTCATGATCGAAGGACCAATCACCGGGCGAAGCATGAGAGCTTTTTTTATTAACAAATCTGGACAATCCTTAACAATCACAGAAAACATAAGAAAATGAGAATGGAAAGAGGCACACCTCCTCACAACAAAAAAACACTTATTCATTACTACATAAATATAACTAAGGATAAGATGGGTTACCCCCCACGAAAAGCGCTGGTTTAGGGTCCTAAGCTTGACCCAATCCCCGAATTCATTTGTTCATGGGGAAGGATTGGAGAATCAGGAAACCATTTGTGCGTACGTCCACTCACAAAGTAGTGCTTAATTCGATTGACCAGTTCGCCTTGAATTTGGCTTAGGAGTTTTGAGATAAACTCACACGGTTGCCATATGGAATCAAGAACATGGGCAATGGTGACGGTCCCGACCAACGGGATTTTAAACTTGCCAAGATTATCTTTAATCTAAGAGTTAAGAGGAGGACTTGATCACCGACGTTGAAAACGTGGTTTTTGATCTTTGAGTCATGGATTCTCTTTGTATTCTCTTTATAGATTAAAGAGTTCTCATAGGCATGATCACGAAGGTTCATTTAGTTCATTGAGTGAACTTTTTGGTGATCGCCCGTGGTCTCAAGGTCAAAGTTTGCATGCTTCAAGGCCTAGTAGGGGCTTTGTAAGCTCCGAGCTCGCGATCGGTAGATGGCATGCCTTTCCGTACACGAGCTTGTATGGAGTACACCCGATGGGTGTTTTCTAAGTTGTACGGAAGGCCCAGAGTGCATCATCTAGTTTATCCGACCAAGAGGCACGGTTCTCGCCCACGGTCCTTCAAGAATTCGTTTTAAGCCATGATTGGATACCTCAACTAGCCCACTTGTTTGTGGGTGATACGCGGTGGAGAGACGGTGAGTAACTCTATAATTAAGCATGACTTTTGCAAACTGGTCATTGCAAAAATAGGTTCCGCGATCACTTATGATAGCACGAGGGGCACCGAATCGGGCGAAGAGAGATTTAAGAAATCTACAAACAACTCGGGCGTCGTTGGTGGGGAGTGCTTTTGCTTCGACCCATTTTGACAAGTAGTCGACAGCCACGAGTATATATTTGTTCCCTCGTAAAGACGGGAACGGTCCTATGAAATTGATGCCCCATACGTCAAAGATTTGGCAAACTTGGATGGAATTTTGAGGCATTTCATCACGTTGCGAAATTTTTCCTTAACGCTGACAAGTATCACATCGGGTGACCAAGTCATGGGCATCTCGGTAAATCATGGGCCAATAAAATCCTGAGTCAAAAACCTTTATTGGCGGTGTTAGTTGCAACGTAAGTCCCCAATGGGTCCATTATGGCAAGCTTTGAGTATCTCAAACGCTCCTGTGGCCCCGTAAACACACAGCGGACACTTGATCGCACATATTTTGAACAAATAGGGTTCGTACCCAAATAGTTAGTGATTAACATCTTTGAAAAAACTTGTTCTTTTGCTGGGAGACATCCCTTTAAACAATGAATTCCCGCGTGGGATACTTTGCAAAATCGGCAAAACCAGGGGTTTGCTTGAGTCACACGAAAAGTCACCATATTATAAGTGTTCGGAGGAAAACGTTTCATTTATCTCCTTTGGGTCGAGCACATTTTCATAAGGATTTTCTAATCGGGAAAGATGATCGGCCGCGAGATTCTCGGCTCTTTTTGTGTCAATTACTTTGAATTTGAACTCTTAAAGGAGGAGAACCCACCGGAGCAACCTCGCCTTGAAATCTTTTTAGCAAAGAGATATTTTAGGGTGGAGTGATCCGTATACCACTATGCTTTTTGTTCAAGACTGAGGGGTAGGACCCGGAATTTTTCTAAGGCATACACCACGGTCTAAACATTTCTTTATCCGTCGTGGTGTATGCGATTCAGCCTCATTCATTGTTTTATAGCATAGTGTATAGGTTCTAAAAGTGTTTTTCATGACGTTGCCCCAAAACTGCACCTTTATGACCAAAGGTCGCTCTGCATCGACATAAGCTCAAAAGGTAGGTCCTCGTCTGGGGCAATCAAGATTGGAGCTTTGTAAGTATTTTTTTACCGTTTTTTTTTAAAAAGCTTGAAGACATTCATGGAGAAGATGAACGGAGTATTTTCTCAAGGAAGATGAGTCATCGGTTGGGAAATTTGGAAAAACTCTTTAATGAACGTCGGTAAAAACCGACAAGACTGAGAAAATCCGAAACACCCTAGACAGTAGTGGGGATAGGTTACTTAGCAATACATCCGACTTTGGCTTTATCGACCTCATTCCTTTTTTAAAATCTTATGGCTAAGGACAATGCCTTCCTTTACCATAAAATGACTATTTTTCCTAATTTAGACAAAGATTAGTGTCTTCGCACTTTGAAGGCATCTTGTCTACACGGGAGAGAGGCAATTTCCGAAATGACATCCAAGACCGAGAAGTGTCGTACATGAAGACTTTCCATCATTTTTCGTCATATCATGAAAGATAGCCATATACACCTTTGGAAACGTGCCCGGTTGCCTTGCATAAGCCATAAGGCCTGCGACGGTAGGCGAAACGTTTCCATAAGGGACACGTGAATGTTGTTTTTTTGATCCATGAGGTGTAGGAATTTGAAATGCTAACCGGAGAGAAACCATCGAGAAAACAATAGTACTCGTTTCCCGCTAATCTCTCAAGCATTTGATCCATAAACGGTTGTGGAAAGTGGTATTTACGGGTGGCTTCATTTAACTTTCGATAGTCAATGCATACACGCCAACTCGTAACCAATCGAGTCGGGATTAACTCATTTTCAACAACGATAAAGCCACCCTTTTTCGGTACGCAATGTACGGGGCTTACCCAAGGACTATCCGAGATCGGGTAAATTAATCTGGCCGGTCAAGATGTTTTTCAACCTCCTTTTTGATAAACATCGTGGTTTTTGGCTTCACCCGTTCTTTGGTTTGTGAACGTTGGTTAAGTCTCTTCCATAAGAATTTGTGAGTACAAAATTTCGGGTTAATTCCTTGATGTCGGAGAGTTCCAAGCAATGGCTCGCTTGTGTGACTTCCACACCTTTATGAGAGCGCTTTTTCCTTGGACACTCAAGTCTTAGCAATTATGACGGGCACTTGTTGTCACCTTCAAAAAATGCATATTCGAGGATGAGGAGGTAGTCCTTGAGTTCGACCTCGGGGCAGGTTCATCATTTGAAGATTTATCATTCGTAGCTTCCAAATTTGAGTTCTTTTCGCTTATAGGGCAATAATTTCCTTGAGTGGGAGGGGGTAATGATGGATCATCATTGAGAAATGCTTCAAGAAGAAGAATATCCCCCTCCGGGTCGTAGTAAGAGCCCATGTAAGAATCGATTGAGGGGGTTCTTTTTCAAGCCAAATCCGGGCGGCACCCTTGAGGGAAAATGGGAAAAGCATAAGCTTAACCGACGTACTCGGGACGTTCGGGAACCTCATCGTAGAAGTGATCTTGTTGAAATAATGAATGTGAGCATGAGGGTCTTCTTTGTCATGTCCAAAAAATGTTTGTTTTGAACGAGGTTAAGCATATCGTGCTTAAGCTCAAAGTTGTTCCGCGGTTATCTCGGGTCTTCTTTCTTTTGGGCACACGACAGCATCCTCGTAAACCCTCGGAGGGTGCTTCGAGCAATTGAGCCATAGAACGATTATCGGCCATCGTAACTTTCAGGAGGAGCTTGATTTTCAAATGGTTCCACAAGATTAAATGGTTTCAAACAAAAGTGGGTTTGACTTGTTGTTATTGTACGGTTAGAATTATGAGATTGAGAACGGGTTTTGCTGCACTAACATATAAAAAGGAAAATTTTTCTCTAATTTTGTATTTTTTTTATATAATTTTTTTGGTTTTTTCCAAATGATTCCATATATTTTAATAACGACATTGCGATAAGCACTTAAACCTAATAATCAACACGCTTCTCAGTAACTCTTCAAAGAGAAAAAGCATAATGAGCGGCGGAAGGGAGTAGGGAAAACACGACGCTATAAAACACCTTTCTCTTTAGTGGCTTCGATCCTAGGGACACACACTCGTTATACCATAATTATCTAACATGTGTAGAGCCTAGTCGAGTCTACATCGAACCTTGTAGTTCTATAAGCGTCACAGTGTCTCTACTCCCTATGACCTGTCTCCACAGTCTGCCGCACCCGTACGGAATCATGATACTCACTAGCTGACGCTAATCGCTCACACTTCTATACATATGTAAAGTGTATCATACTAGTCCTTTCGTCTAGAGTCTCGGCGTTAATATCAGCCTGTACGAAGACCCTCTAGTCAGACTGTGTACCCACAATGTGTGTCCGATCGGCCGATTCTGCTGAACTTGTGTGTGTTACTGTTAATGCGTTGATCCGCGTGTGTGTATCTATTGGTCTTGCTCTGAATACAAGCAAGAGTGTTTATATCGAAAGAGAGGTATGATGAGTGTAATGTCTCTTAAGTACTTGATGTTTGAGTATTTGTGTTCCTCTTGATGAGTGTCTATTGTGTGTATAGAGTAGTGATGCGTAGAAGTGTGTTGGGTATTAGTTCGCAGATGTGTGTAAATGTGAATCTTTGTCTAGAGAATCGTGAATGAGTCTAGAGAAATGAACTCCTGGAGCAGAGCGCGTGCGTCCTGTTAGTAGATCCTGGAGTCTGCGCTGAATGTGATGCATCTGATCCCGTATGCCGTGGACTTTCCTAGAATGGAGATATGTCTGTCTCAGACCACACGTGGCAGGCACGTGTCCGCTGTTATTAGCAGACTTCAGACCCGCTACCGATGTTTAGTTGTGTGATGTGTTGTTACTTGGTAGCTCCTACTAGTGTCTCTGCGCTTCAGTGTCTTTGCACACTCATCTTGCGTACATCGTTGACTTGACATGGTCTGTGTACTTACACACTCATAACCCCCTTGCCTGTAAAGTTAGGTCTTCTAGCGCATTGACAGGGACTTCACATTCCGTCTGACACACCTCTAAAATCCTTTGGGACAATGCTCGTAGCACGCGGTACACACGCGGCGTAGCATGGTGAATCGATCCTATAGAGACTATCAGTTGCGGATTGTCCTCTACGTGACGCTATCGGTAGTTGGTGAGATAAGGGAGAGATCACGCATTAGGGGTCAAATTTACTCACGTAGTAGTGTGTTGACTATATATGAGTTACCTAGAAAGAAGAAGTTTACATGTTATCTAGTTGTCTAAAAAAAGATGTGATGTGTATATATAGGATGCACCTAGGCCGTATATTGAGTTGACGGAATGTGAATATAGTGCTCCTTACCACTGTTGAATGTATGTTCAGTGCTGTAGAGATGTCCACCGCGCCACAGATGTTGTGTGCCGTGTCGTCTGTCTGTGTCAACCTTCTTAATGTGGGTCCATTTCGCACGGCTCATCTGTGTCTGACGACGGATGCAGCTGAGCACCAAGGGTGTGCAATTCGGACACCTCGGCTTCGGATGTGTGTGATTCACGTTGGTGCGTATCGATCTGCTGCCTAAGGCTGCGCAGATATAAGCGGAGAAGTATCGGCGCAATGAAGTGCTGTGATTAGGCAATTATTGTCACGCTGGCTCAGAATTACTGTGCTGCTAGAGACTAGAGAGAGTTGAACTCAATAACTTGTTGTAAGTGAGAACACAGATAACATCTGTATAAATCTCTCCACCAATCTACGAGAAGAGTAGAGAAACTTAAGTTCAGATGTGTAGAATTTGAGTTGAGAAGCATGGCCAGCCCCGACCATAGCGTGATTCTGCATCAAAACTGATTAGAAATTACGACTCGAGAATGCATTTGTGATATAAGGTGGCTCACAAATTACTGTGTTGACATCTCACGTGCGACTACTCTTAGAAAGATGGAGATAGATGCGTGTCCTTTGAAAATAGAGCTAGTTTGTAGATCAGAGATTTGCTGAGGTCCTTCTATGATAAAGATGATGGCGGAGTATGTACGTGTATGAGTGTTGTCGCCAGTTCAGTCTGTGTTTGAGAGAAAGCACGCTTCGTTGTCTCCTACATGTGTAAGATCAGTAGTACTGAGCGCGGTTGGGAGTATTGTTCAATCTTTTTGGGTGTCGCAGACAAAAGACATAAAAACTGTCCAGAGAAAACGAAGGTTGTCTAGGCTTAAAAAAAAAACACTCAAAATAACGTAAACCACGAGATTCCAATCCTGTCCGTGAGATTAAAAATCCCAAATTTTGCAAATTTTAACCTATAGTACGAAATCAAATCTAATTTTCTAACGTTCCTAAATGTTAAAAAAAATTTTAGGAAAAAAGAGAATTATATTCTTTTGCAGTTTTTTATAATGTTTTTTTGAATTAGAAAACGATTTTAATGAAATTAAATTTAAAAAAATACTAAACTCTAATTCTAGAAAATTTGAAAGAATCCTAAAAAGTGCGTGAAAATGAAGGAGTCTCATATAAAAATAAGTGGAGAGGAAAACACTTATCAGAAATTTAAGAGAGTCGAAATAAAGGCTTAAAATAGTTATAGAATACAAAAGAGCTCAAAAGTGGTTTATAAAAGATTCATTATGCAAATTAAACCGGAGAAAAAACAGAACCCAAGGGCGAGTGAAGGAATCGAGGGACTATGAAGAGTTCAGTGTTGTGTAAAACGAGATTTTTGTGGTGATGCAGCGGTAGGTCAGAGGATGAGGAACATAGACTGTTATTTTTTTAGATCTGTTAGTCGCCAGACGAGATCGCAACACCTAGAGGTAGATCAATCCGTCCTCCCCGAAGTGACCTATCACATTCGCTGGTAATCTGGTGTGGTGTTGTGATCGATAGAGAGTAGAATAGTGAGAGAGATGAATTCGCACACATCTTAGAGATGATGTAGAGACAACTATAAAATCTCAGAGAAATCCGCACGGATTGTGCGCGCTGAGCGTGAATAGGAATACACACACTAGTTTGTCTTAGGTGTACTATGTGCGCATCACATAGGCTCTCACAAAGTGTTGATTGAAAGACGCTAGATATACTAATTAGAACGATTTTTGATTGTCTCTTTGAGTGTCCGATGGTGTAGAGATAAAGATACTGAGCTCAATAACGCAGTTGATGACGGCGTGTCAAGAAGGGCGTAGACCTGTACACGAATGTGCGAGATGGAGGGCGATAGGTAGTGTAGTCATTGAGAAGAGGCGGCTGAGTGCAGTTAGCCAGATAGCGCGTATCTCTCATAGTGTCTGAACTAGGTGTTACCAGATTGGATCCCTCTACGGCCCTATTTAGCTCCATACCTTGGTCATTTCCTTGGACCATTCAAATCATCAAACACGTCATCATTTACCTTTCCTAGGTCTTTCTACCCCCTTCCACCTCTACCAACCGTACACCCCTTCCCCTCTAATGATATCAGGCAGCAGGTCGGCCTAGCACTTTGGGTCCTCATTCTCTGGCGGCCTTATCCTCATACGAGGGAGAACATGGGCAATGTTAGGTTGAGGAAGATCACATATTATAGAAATTCTTACGTATATTTAAAGATATACATATAACACCACCCTACGGTTTCAACATCGATTCGTGTGAGCAACATTACTAAGTATGAGTGAGTTATGATACGCTTATAACTACGTTAGCCATCGTACTTATATTTGCATCCTTCCCAGACGTATTTAAATATGAGTTCACAGCTTTCAATGACTAACATGACTAAAAGCGACTTAACGCGGAACACACAAAAGCGGAACACCACGCACATATATCATATACGCAACTAAACGACGGATCTTAGGTTATAGTCTAGGCCAATCCACCTAGTTCTCTATAACCTTGGCTCTAATTACCAATCTGTCACACCCCGAAAATGGCGGAAACTCGAGAATGCAACATAATGATCAATCATAACACAAGATACAAAATAGAGAAAACTACATTGCATAAACTCCAAGTGCTATGAAGACCATCAACCTCGAACAAACTCGAGTGATGTCCCAAATCGCAACTAAAATCCATAATCTCTTATAATTATTCCAATGCCAACACAGGGGTCTAAAATCCAAACTAAATCCATCACATCCAAATACTAGAATTAAAGAACAAGCAAGAAAGACTTCACATGAAAATCCACTCGGGATACTTCTAAGTCCGCTATCACAATCACCAAACTACTCTTCTTTCACTTCACCTAAAAATGATACTCGAAAACGTCAACAATAATGTTGGTGAGCTCGTAGGTTTGACCTTAAACCCAAAAGATGTGCCAATATTTCAATAGTGGACAATAGTGCTATATGACAGTGAAATATATGCTCAAACAACCTTTTTCATCACCGCTAATCATAACCATATGTCACTTACCACCTAAATGGCCTACTCCAGCTGGAGCACTAAAAATTAGGGCAGGACCCACACCACAATACCGGGGTAGGCATACCCATCTGCTCCAATAATCACACACAGACTGGGTAGGCGTACCCATCTGCTCCAAACAATCATACAACACATAATATTCATATAGCAGTCATAAGCACATAAGTTGTCCAAAAAACAAAACCACATTTCACACATATCAATTTAAATCATTTCAAAACACATTTGAGTATCATTTTCCCCCAACGGAAAAATAGTAAAAAGTGGGGCTACGAGAACTCACCTCAAGCAAGTCTTTAGCAACCAGATCTCAATCACACAAGCAAATGCAACGACGCTCACACACGACCTAGTCCAGTTAATGTCCCAATTTAATTATCCAATTCCAAAATAATTTTCACGTTTGATGCATAGAGTTTAGACGCGTTTTACAATTACCCAAAATGATTTAGTGGTGTGATGGTTGACGACATATTCCCATAATCATATCAATCTCATTCTCCGATGATCCATACTTATACTATTTAGAGAAAATAGATAAGTAATATAAATCAATATTTATAATTAATAATTATAAATATATCTCGACAAGTCCATTCGGTAAACCTTAGTCACTTCAAAATAATCATAATACGGTTGAAAATGAAACGTTTACTCATAATAAACGCATTAGAGAAGTTTTGAGAAAAATCATATTTTTAGTCTTTTAGTGAATTTTTTAAATAATAAAATATTATTTTATTATTTAAAAATCAAAAATCATATTTTTAGGAAAATTTCTAAGTAAAATATACCAAGACGTACTGTATATTTGTAACACCCCCAAAACAGGTCGCAGCGGAATATAGATATCCGGGAGCGTTACTTCATAATAACATTGCACAAGATATAAGAACGACCTCTAATTGTGTCGTTTAAAAATGATACATTGGATTTAATAAAATACTTGATACAAAAGCACCATGCTTTAACTTGTTCATCCATAAAAATGTGAAGATTTTACTTCATGAATAATATCCCCAAAATACAATGCTCTTGAATCTTTATAGCCATGATTCCAAAAATATAGACCACCAATGTATCCTTGTACCTTGAAATCCTGAGAAAAACATGCTTAAAAACGGTCAACATAAAGTTGGTGAGTTCATAGGTTTTTGCAAATGTAAATATAGTCCCAAAATGTTTCAAGTATATATTGTAATGAGCACAATATCCCAAAATGTTTCAATTATATATTGTAATGAACACAATATCCCAAAATGTTTCAAGTGTGCATAAAACAATGATTAAGATTACTCTAAGTTTATGGAACTGCTACATAGACTCATATAAGTATGCCACTTTATTCAAGGCACTATAAGGTTCAGTTCATCTGTATATCGTATTTTACTCCGACAATGTTATAACGTTCGTTAGTTCGATCTCGAACTAGTGATAGCTAATCACCCGAACGGGAGTAGTCAACCCCCAATAGATCTATCTCATAACACACGCTCTTACCCTCCAGGTAATTAACAGTTCAATCCACTTAAGCTAATTTGTAGTCATTTCAAAAGCAAAGTATGTATTTGTGACCAAAAATGAAGTCAAGTAATGTATTCCATAGCGAGCTATGTAAATGAGTATGTAACCAATTTGTAATCAACCATGTAAATGTATTTGCAAACAAGCATGTTCTCACCCTAAAAATATATGTAAAACAAGTAAAACATGGGGCTATAAACTCACCTTGATGTTGTAGAACGATTGGTAGAAATGCACATATTGAGCATAACACGAACGGAAACCGGAACGGCTCGACCTACTAAGATCCACTAGCCTAGGATATTGTATTTGGGTTTCCCGATGAAT
>BQNB010058154.1:0-16852 GCA_026074375.1 Tanacetum coccineum
GACCGCTTTGGTCAGACCTTAGGGCCCTACCAACCCATGGCGAATTTCGTGCACTGGTCAGACCTCTAACGATTTTTGCGCGTTCTTGATTGGTCGACTTAATTCGAGTAGGCTTGGTCAGACCTTGGACTCGAGGCATAAGATGATACTAAACATGCTCTTAACATTATTACTTGATTACTAATGTTTTGACAAGTATCGTAAATCTAAGAGTTGCATTAAAATGCAATTAACGCTCGACGCTTACGTCTTGCCCCACTTGTTTACGCCCTGGTCAGACCTTTGGTAATAAGTGGGAGGTCAAGTTGGATCTTAGTCTTAATCAGTAAATTAATTGGGTAGTTAATTCTATTAAGAATTTAATTATCGAAAATACTAAATTGAACTTTCTATGTTCTGATTAATTGTGTTTTGCAACATAATTCGTAAACGAAAGTTTGTTTTTCTTTAAAAGACAAACATAGTCTCATTCCTAGTAAGAAAAGGTGAGAGTTACTTCTATCTATACTCATTGGTTGACAAGAATAATATATGATTATAAATTGAAAATTTTCAATTACAATTAAACTCATTTACTGTCTTTCATTACCCTTCTTTTCGGCTTTGAAATAATTAAAAGATAAAATATTTTGAGTAACTAGAGAACATTTTGTCTATAGCTACCAAATATATATGACATCTTGCACTTGTCACGATGTATGAGTTTAAACCCCAATGAGTAAAGAAATTACTAGCATATCTGCTAGGTCATTTTATTCTTAGACTCACATTATTTACTTGAAGGGTGCTAAAACACCCTTGTTGCTAATGCAGATGATAAAGAGGAACTGCATGCTAAATTTACAAGTAAAAGGAAAGCATGAATGGCTAGTCTCTCGATGACACATAAAGTAGAATTTCATATTCTCTGCTCAATACCTAAGTATCATTGCTACTTGTAGTGCATTCCAGAGAATAGGAAAGTAAATAGAATTCTAATTTATTTCTAACACTTACAATGTTGACAAACCAGTGGAGTTTTAGCATTTTTATTACTCCAGAAATGACATTCTTTTGTAATGGTTGTCAAATTCAGTGGGAGCTACAAGCTTTTTGTCCATGTCAGTTGCCCAATAATTAATTCTAGCTTGCTTTGAAATAATTAATTACTTTTCTCCGAATATGAACAAACACAATATTGTTTAAGTAAGAGTGCATTTTATACTATATGATAACAAGTTCCAATCTATGTTCTTTTCGAAATGTTATCTATAGAATAAAAATCCATAATTTCTTATTTAAACATTATAGTTTGAAATCTGCTTGTAATATCTAGACACTATCATATTTTTTATATAATTTGTGCGCATTGTCCGTATTGTTTGTTTACCTAGATAATGTTTCCGCCGAACACAAGATGGGAGAATCCTTAAATGTGTGCAAGGATCAACATAATAACAAAGATTATTGGTTTCCTCTTTGACCGTAAGGAAAGGAAGCTAATCAATCTACAGGACTTTAAACAAGAAGAATGTTTTGTGCTGAAGTATATGAGAAATCACTTATCCATTTATATCCAAATATGAACCCTGAAAAAGATAAAATAATGCCAAAAATATGCTTGTATATTGTGATTTTTGTCTTTTTGTGATGTATAGGTACGGATATTACAAGAATCACATGAAAAGAGCAAAAAACCAAACAAAAACAAACACGAGACGAAAAGAGTAACACAATAACCGGGTATTATCAAGCTTGAGTCAAACAAAGGAGTCAACCAAAGTCAACCTTGGTCAACTCAATGTGAAGACAAAACCTTAAAATATTACAAAAAAGGTCCTTAAATGTTTAAATCATTGTCACAAAAGATCCAATCCCCAATTACACCAGTTAGTCCCTTAAACTCAAAAGACTAACCGTCGATAAGTAAACCCTTAAATAACCCCTTAGCCTAAAACAATAACCAAAATGCCAAAATAAATGGCCCATTTACACTTGAGCCCAAGTCAAACCACCCTTTAACTCGGTCACACTCAAAACGAAAGAAAAGGCGCGTAACTTTTTAAAGTTACTGTTCATCACGACCCCTAACCTCAGGAAAAACCAGGTTTGAGTAACCTTAACCTATAGCGGGTAATGTCTCAATCACTCACTCCCCAGTTCCTCCTAGTCACAGCCAAGAGCAATAGTCTACCCTTCTAGAATGCAGCTTGGCAATCTCCCTTATCACACAACCAAAATCAAAACGCTTGATTCAAAGTAATGATAAGAATTAAAGATTCAAAGGTGGGGATTTAATTCTTGGTACATCACTCAGAAGATTTCACACACAAAAGAAGCACACACCTCACCTCAAGAGCTTCTCCCTCTGTTTGCCTATAAATAGTCATTAGGTTTTAAGACATAGAGAGGGTCCCAATTATGCATTTAGAATTGGTTTACCATTTTTCCTTTTCATGTAATATACTTATCAGTCATTTATTTTGTCAATGCCTTTACTTTTAACATTGTCCTTGTAACCTTTCATTTAAAATCAATAACTAAACCAAAAATATTGTCTACTTCGTTGTGTTGTTCATTCACTCAAAGTCATATTTTCAATTCACTTAATTCTGTCTCTACTCTCTCATTAAGCATGTTTAAGCTTATTTGAGCTTTTGGTTGGAAGTTTGAAGCTACTTTTGGATTTGGAAGCAATTGGTGTTGAAATTGGTAATTTGGATTAATAAGCTTGCATAAGCTTGGGTTAAATTTTGGTTTGATTGCTGTTTCAGAAGCTGGATTAGAGGGTTTTAGGTTAGAGTTTAGGTCTTCAACAAGTGCTTTGGACCACTTGTAAGTTTCACATTTACATTTTTCAAGTTTTAGCTTAATTTGATGCATTTGCTTATTACTGCTTATTCTAGTGCTTAATTATGTTCTTATGTGCTTATTATATCTAGTTAATGCTTATTGATCATCTGTTTTTGTGTTTCATAGTCTAGATCTTTGTTTTTCATATTGTGCTAAAAATTGCTTAAAAAAAATCAATAAGTAGCATAATATTCTAGCTTGTCAATCTAGCTTTATTGTTTGTGAAAATTTGTTCATTAGGTCTGTTATAAGCTAAAAAACATCTGGTATTTGAAGATTGAACCTTATTTTCTCAATTATAAGCTAAAAATGAGTTTAAATTTTCTAAAGGGGTGTTTGGATCAAAACCAGTACTAACCTCAAGTTAGTACTCGTAGTGGTTCTTGCCACTTTGGTTGATTTTGATCATTCATTTATCAGTTATATACCATGTTTGAAGGTTTTTGTTAGGTTAGATTAGCTTTTTACAAGTTTATGTGTTAGTTATATAAATCTGAGGTCTTAAGCTCAGATTCATGGCATTGTATGCTTTAATTTGTTCTAGCTGCCTTTATTGCTCAAATTGTTCATGAATTGGTGTTTAAATGGTGTTGAAACAAAGTCTTTAGGTCTGCATAGTTTGGTTTTGTGTTTTGGTCAATTGCATCAGCAAGCTAAGCTGTCTAAATGTAACATTCCGTATTTAAGGTCACTATTTATCCCGAACTTTATTTCTAACTTTTATTTTAAGCAAAATCATTAATTTTACGTTTACCCGATTTGGTGGGAATCTCCCGTTCTTAGCTTTAAGTGAGCCGTATTTGGGAATCTATTCCATCTTCGTGCCTTAAGTGGTTTAATATTCTCATAATATTTCCCGATGATTATAATTTACATCATTGTCATTTTCCGTTGTGTTTCGCGTGTACGTAAATTTCTTGCTTAAAACTCGCGTTTTACCTTAAAACTTACTTTCTAAATTTTTATACTTACACTCTACCCTTTAAATTAAACACACTAAATTATAAATCAAAAAAAAAATGTGAAATCACCCTAGACCTAGGCCTATGGCCGGTTTACCCTTTCCCACACACAACCCATTTTACAATTTCTATAAACCATCATTTCTTCTCATTTCTCCATACATGCAACTTCTCATTTCACCTAGTTCAAAAAAAAATTCACTCCTTTCTTCTCCTTGGGCTGCCGAAATTATCATCACCACCACCATCATCTTACAAAATTTTTTCTCTCATTTTTATCATCTTAACATCATCCTAGAGTTGCTTGCAAAGTTTGGTAGTTTTCCTTGAAGTTTTGAAAAAGTTACTGAAGTTCTAATGGAAGGTTTAAATCAAGACTAGGTTGGATATTGGATTCTTGTTATTTAGGGTGTATTGAACCCTTGTGAGTCAAGATTGTGGGTGTTGGAGTGGGTCTAACTCAGCCCCTAACAAGAAGAAAGTGTTTGTTGGTCTTGATTTTCTTGTCTAAATCATTTTCTAGTAAGGTTACTTCTTAATCTTTAATTTTTCTTTTGATTTTGATCCATAAAAATGGATGTTTGATTCTGGAAATGCAAGTTTATATGATGATAAGTTGTGTTTAAGAGCTTGGTATGGCATTGCATGTGATTGGTTAGAGTTAGGATTGATGTTTGGATAGGTTTTAGAGTAAATATTTGGGACTGTTTTGAAACAGTAGCAAAAACGTGTTATAGCAGAAATATTTTGGCTTAGAGCCTATGATTAAATTACATGTCTGGAAAGATATATGTCTTGGCATCATAGGATAGTTGGATGCCCAACCAACTCCTTGGGATGAGGGAGTTATGGTCAAAATAAGAAAATAGGTCAAATCTAGACCTATGATTAGAAAACGAGTTAAACTCCAAGTTTTTGCAATAAAAGGTTAGGTTTTAAAGATTGGGTCAGTGGTAGACATCTTAAGGAAGCTATATCTTTTGGCCTCACCTTCATTGCTATCATGGTTTAGGAATTATGGCCATTTCCGTAAAGGGTAAATTTTTTGGAAACTTTCTGTTTTGGGTAACCAGGGGTAAAACAGTCTTTTCACATAGTTCTAAAACTTTGTAGATTATGAGTCTTACATTTTTGGAAACTAGACACAAAGAGCTTTCCAAGAGTGAAAGCCTCACATTTATAACAAAGAGCTTTCCTTTGAGGTTCAGTGGCACCTACACCTGTTTAGACATTATCGTGAAAGAGCATATGTGGCACCTACTACTCCAGTGGCTCATGTTGATCGTGCTGATCCTGATGATCCTTCTCCCCATCCTACTCGTCGTCCTCGACACGATGATCCCTATGTCATGGTTAGAGATGCTGCCGCTAGAAATGAGGGCGATGATGCTGCTACTACTAGTGACCCACAACCGTCACAGCCACCTAGATCCCTACATTATCATCTGTAGTGTAGGATAATTATAGTCTCTTTATTTTGCTATCACTAAACCGGGCATGTCGGTTTATAGACTTGGTATTTATGATTGTAATGACTTAGTCATGTTTTGGTAAAACAATGCAACCTTGTACTATCTTTTGTGATGGACGAAGAATTACTATCCTTGATTATCTATATGATGTGTTGTGATCTCTTTTGGGCTTGATTGTTTATACATGTGTGATTATTCTGTTCGCCTTGGAATTGATTGCTTATACATGTTATGGTTATACCATTGTATGAATACTCATTGAGTTTTCTTCATGATATGACAGAATCATGCCGCCAAGAGCAATGACCCAAGCCGCTATTGAGAAGCTTGTCTCTGATAGGGTGGATGCAGTACTTGCTTAGGATCGTGCTACAAGAGGAAACACTAATGGAGCCGGCGGACCCGGCGGTAATACTGAGGGAAATGCAGGAGGCAAAGGTGGGGCACCACCTGCTCGTGAATGTACGTACTCAAGTTTTATGAAATGTAACCCCACTAGTTTCCACGGCAACGAAGGTACTGTTGAGTTAAGTCGTTGGTTTGAGAAAACGGAAAGTGTTTTCAGCATCAGCGAATGTGAAGAGAGAAACAAGGTAAAGTTTAATGCGGCTACACTTCAGGGTCGAGCCCTGACATGGTGGAACTCTTAGGTCGCCACCTTGGGGCTTGAGGTGGTTAATGCAAAGTCTTGGAATGATATGAAAATAATGATGAGAGAAGAATTTTGTCCGCCAGAAGAGATACAAAGAATGGAAGTTGAACTGTGGAACTTGAGGGTGAAAGATTCCAATATATCTGCTTACACCCAAAGGTTTAATGAATTGGTCCTGCTATGCCCAAAAATGGTTCTGAGCGAAAAGAAGAAAGTGGAGGCATACCTACGTGGCTTGCCTGAAAACATTAAAGGATTCCAGACCTGTTGTTCTTAATGAGGCTGTCCGAATGGCTCATACCCTAATGGAGCAGAAGTTACAAGCCAAAGCTGAAAGAATTGCTGAGAGCAACAAGAGAAAGTGGGAGAGCAACAACAATCAGGGTGGCAACAACAACAATCAGGGTGGCAACAACAACAACAACCGGAGAAATTACCGGAACAACAACCGCCACAACCAGAACAACAATCAAAGACATGGGAATGCTAGGGCTCTGACCACTACTCAAAATGCGGGAGCAAACCAAACTGGGGTTGCTTCCAAATGTAACCGTTGTGGGATATGTCATTTTGATCAGTGCCCACCAAAGTGCAACAATTGTGGGAAAATGGGACACAAGGAAAAGGACTGCAGAAGCAGGAATGTGGCTTCTGGTACCAATGCTCGATCAGCTGTAGTTTGTTATGAATGTGGTGAGAGAGGCCACAAGAGCAATGCATGCCCAAAGAGAGCTGATCGACAAGGTGGAAATGTGCGAGGTCAAGCGTATGTCGTCCGTGATGCCGAACACAACCAGGGCCCGAATGTCGTGACTGGTACGTTCTTATTGAATAATCGTTATGTTACAATACTGTTTGATTCGGGAGCGGATAAAAGTTTTGTGGATGTTAGACTTAGCCATTTACTAGATATTAAACCAGCCAAATTAAATACTAGTTACGAAGTCGAACTAGCCGACGGAAAAGTGGTATGCACCAACACTGTTCTGAAGGGTTGTACTCTGAATTTACTTGACCACTTATTTGACATTGATCTCATGCCAATAGAGTTGGGTACGTTCGATGTAATAATTGGAATGGATTGGTTGGTAGAACGCGATGCCGTCATCGTGTGTGGTAAGAAGGAAGTACATGTGCCTTACAAGAACAAGACATTAGTTGTTAAGGGTGATAGTGGTGCGTCACGATTGAAAGTGATATCCTGCATCAAAGCAAGAAAATACATAGAAAGGGGATCCCAGTTGTTCTTAGCTCAAGTGACAGAGAAAGAACCGTCAAAGAAACAGTTGCAAGACGTGCCAGTGATTCGTAACTTTCCTGAGGTGTTTCCTGATGATTTGCCAGGACTCCCACCACCTCGACAAGTTGAATTTAGAATTGAGCTTGTGCCCGGAGCCGCACCTGTCGCGCGTGCACCATACCGTTTGGCACCGTCTGAATTGAAAGAATTGTCAGATCAATTGAAGGAATTACTAGAGAAAGGGTTTATTCGCCCGAGCTCTTCACCTTGGGGAGCTCCAGTGTTGTTCGTTAAGAAGAAGGACGGATCATTCCGTATGTGCATCGATTATCGCGAGCTAAATAAGTTGACAGTCAAGAATCGGTATCCACTCCCGAGGATTGACGACTTGTTTGATCAACTTCAAGGTTCCAGCGTATACTCAAAGATTGATCTGTGGTACGGTTATCACCAACTCCGAATTAGAGAAGAAGATATCCCCATTACGGCTTTTTAGACTAGGTACGGTCACTATGAATTTCAAGTAATGCCGTTTGGTCTAACCAACGCTCCTGTGGTATTCATGGATTTAATGAATCGAGCGTCCAAGCCATACCTCGATAAATTTGTGATCGTATTCATTGATGACATACTTATCTACTCTAAGAATAAAGAAAAGCACAAAAAACATTTGAAGATCATTTTGGAGTTACTCAAGAAAGAGCAATTGTACGCTAAATTCTCGAAGTACGATTTCTGGCTTGAGTTGGTACAATTTCTCGGTCACGTGATCAACAATAAAGGTGTTCACGTGGATCCTGCGAAGGTTGAGGCTATCTGAAATTGGTCTGCACTGACAACACCGACAGAAGTAAGACAATTTTTGGGTTTAGCAGGATATTACCAAAGATTCATCGAGGGGTTTTCATTAATTTCCAAGCCTCTAACTAAATTAACCCAGAAGAACAAAAAGTATGAATGGGTAACGGAAGAAGATGAAGCGTTCTAGACTTTGAAACAGAAGTTATGCTCCGCTCCTATCCTAGCTTTGCCTGAGGGAGCTGAGAACTTTGTTGTATACTGTGATGCGTCGCACAAGGGTTATGGAGCTGTTCTGATGCAGAGGGAAAAGGTGATTGCGTATGTCTCTCGAGAACTGAAGAAGCATGAGGAAAACTACACGACCCATGATTTAGAACTGGGTGCTGTAGTGTTTGCATTTAGACCCTGGAGGCATTATTTGTATGGTACTAAGTGTACTGTGTACACAGATCATAAGAGTCTACTATACATTCTGGATCAAAAGGAGCTCAACATGAGACAGCGGTGATGGATTGAACTTTTGAGTGACTATGATTGTGAAATCCCTTACCATCCTGGTAAGGCCAACGTAGTGGCCGACGCCCTGAGTCCAAAGGATAGAGAACCAATAAGGGTTAGTGTAGGTCCTTGGTTTAGGATCTATAAAGCCTTTGTAAGACGATAGCTAACTTGAATAAATCCAAATCAACTATGTGAGAGACACTGACTATGAATATCAAGTGTTAATGCGGAATCTTAACACAAGAATTAAGAAGAAACAATAATACTAATTTGCTATTAAGCTCTAATGCTTCTATTGATATTTCAATCACGTACATAACATTGTGCCTTAGGGTTCCTTTTATACACCAAGGAAACCCTAATGGGCTTTACAAACGTGTGAAAGGATAATGCATATCCTTTCCTAAGATATCTCCTAAGATATCTCTAAGATAACTATTACTATTCTGTTACATAAACAGACTTAACTAGAACAGACGTACGAAGTAGAACCATACTAACTCTAGTACTGCTACTCTACCAGTACTAACTTAGTACTGCCAGACTTAACTTAGTACTGCCAGACTTAACTTAGTACTGCCAGTATTAACTCAGTACTACCAGAACTAACTATTACTACCAGACTTAACTGTTATACTACCAGTATTAAGTCTTTTACAATCTATTTCCCAACAATCCTCCCCTAACTTGATCTTCACTTGTGAACTTCAAGTTCCTTCAATACATTCTTGATCTTTACTTTAAATACTTTAAGCTTTCTGAGGATGTTGTAAATAGAATTCTTCAAGTTATTCTTGATCTGCAATGCTTCAAGTCATCTCTTTTTAATCTTTGCAGCAACTATTCTTCAAATTTCTTCAGCAATCCGTCATATCAGCAACATTGACAATATGTACATCAAATCATATAGTTTCAGTCTATTCTCATCACTTCCAGGTGTGTTAACTCCTGTGAGAGGTGAATCATTGAAAATTTTTAAATGGATTTGATGTCTCTTTACCAGTTAGCCATTCACTCTGGAGTAGTCAGTCCTTTGGCCACCAGAAAGGAGTATGTCCATGGTTGACTGAAAACCATTTCAACTCTGAGTACATTAGACATTGGTGAGTTGAATACCATATGGTTTTTGGCAAACCATTACAGCCATAAACGGATTTGATATGCCTTTACCTGTAGCCGTTTGCTCAAGGCTAGTCAATCCTTTGGCACCTAGAAAAGGTAAATTCCATGGTGATTGATAACCATGTCAACTCTTTGTACATGAAACTTGGTGAGTTGACATACCATCTACTTTTTGGTAAAGTGTCAACCATCTAATATGGATTTATAATTTGTCTTTACCATAAGCCATAATCTTATGGACTAGTTATGGTTTTTCCACAGCCTTTACCACAAACCATAAACTTGTGGGCTAGCCAACTCTTCACTTAAACAGATATGGTGAGTTGAAAACCATACAACTTATTTGCAAGTTGTCAACCATAGAACGGATTTGACAAGTCTTTACCAAGAGCCGTTTACTCCTGGACTAGCCCGTCCTTATGTCAGTTAGACATGGTGAACTGATAACCATTTGTTGTGTTAGTGCATAGCACCTCCACCAAGTGTTATCCTTCTTATCTCCATCCTAGACTTCTAACTCTTCAGACTTTACTACTTCCTAATACCAGCTTGCTTTTCCATCATTTTCAACATTTTATAGCAATCATCATCTGGTTTTCCTCCGTGAAGTTTCTTATTTAGCATAGTTTTGCATATCTCAGCAGATAAAGGATATTTTATTTCAATTAACATATATATCCATTGACTCCAAGTTCAAACAGTGTACTCTACAGGTATCATAATATCTCCAACTTATGATCCTTTGCTGACTTACATAAATTTCTTGCTTAAAACTTACTTTCTAAATTTTTACACTTACACTATACTTTAAATTAAATACTTAAAAACTAAAAATCAAAAAAAAAATTATAAAAGTCCTATACCTAGGCCTATGGCCGGTTGGACATTTACACACACAACACTCTTATACAATTTTCTATAAAACACAATTATATCATCCCTACTTTCCATACATGCATCCTCTTCATTTCACATAGTTTCAAAATCACTTCTCCTCTCTTTTCTACTCCTCCTTGCTGCCGAAATTACCACCACCACCACCATCATCAGATATGGAAAAGGCTTCTCGTCTAATTTTGATGGCTAGAGAAATTCAGAACAGAGTGTATGAAAAATACAATTGCATTACGAAGTTGAGACGATGAAGACTTTGATTGTGCGAGGTGTCTAATATGAGTGGAATAAATGTGCTCTTGTGTATGCACTTTTAAAGTTATTCTGTGTTAAATAAATGAGCTATATTGTACATTTTTAGAATTACTATATGTTTAATAAGTGTGTTGTGCTATGCATTATTATAAATGTAATTTGCTGCTTTTGTTAGTGCTCAATGCATATGAGATTGGTTTATTGTTTATGATATAAAGGAGATAAAGAGAAATGGTTTGTATTAAAAGTAGGGACCTAAGATTACAAAATGAATATCCATTTTGTGTAGTTCTTTTATATGATATTCGAGTGAATGAACGTCGATATATTAAATGCTGGTGCTTTAGAATGTAAATGATAACACATACCTGGTATGCTCTTATCTTTGTTTGTCGAATCCTTAGTTGTTAGAGCCGTGCTTGTGGACGATTCAGTATCTACACCCTTGTCTTTGCTGGTTGATTCATTAATCATTAGACCTGAGTGTGTCGCCAATTTAGTACTTTCATTTTCAGAGCTCTATTTTTAAAAGATACTAATGCAGTTTCTATAGAGGCATCTAAAATTGAAACGTACATGTGTTTCTTTTTTCACCTGCTGACTTGATGTCTAGGACGTCATTTACTATGAACTGGAGTAAACTGGATTTGGAAGATGTGTTTTTTACCAATTGTATTCACCATTTCAATTGGTAATTGGGTTTTATCTGTTGCTTCAAATTTCTGCATGAGATGTGAGCAAGGATGACCTATGATATTTTGACCAGTGTCGGTGAAAAAAGTAAATTCTGCAGTCGCTGTTTCCAATCGATACGGTAGCCTTAAAGATGTTACCTGATTTGTTTTGATGAGTTGTTTATGTTAACACACATTTTAAGTTTATAATCAAAACGTCTAGTCTCAAAATTTAAAAACGTATAGTACACTTTGATAAAATAAAAATTAAAAGTCAAAACTTAGTTGGTGTTTATTTACCTATAATACCAGGTCACAAGTCATTTTGGGAGTAAAACGGATTTGGGGAAGTTCTAGTGGAATGTCATGCTTATCTCGGAAACACATCTCATGATCACTTGTTTAATTTTTACGTATTGTTACTTTCTACGTACTAAGTCGCGTCACGTATTTTAGGAGGTGCTTAGGAGTACTTCCCGCACATTTGAGACTCGTCATACTTCTGATCTAATTGTTCTCATGATGAGTTCATTGCTAGCCTGCTCTACTTATAAATGTTTTTACAAACACGCGAGGGAGATACATGCTAGTTATATATTAAACAAAAAGTGATTTTCGGTTGACTGGACTCGATTGTGAAACTAAATTGTTTAAGTACCTAATAGAGAGAAAGGGCCCCCTTAATTTCATGCAATGTTAATTCCTATGATGGGTAAGCGCTTAGTAAATTAAGTAGGATCTATTGGGCGTGAATGCCTTGTCTGGGTGTTGCTGTCAATCCATGGCGCGATCACCCACGCTATCTCGGTACGCGCGGCGTACTCGCTGCTAATTCTTTAGGTTTAGGTATTTTGCAATATTACCTAGTTATGGGGCATGTGGTTACATATTTATAATATGTTGGTTAACGTTTCAGTGGCATGAGCTTAATGCATTAGTGATTAAAACTTGTTTGATCCACAAGTTTTCGATGATTAAAAATACTTGTGTTCAGTCTTTATTTCATATAAACTCTATGGATTCACTCAATGTTTTCGTTGACTTTTTAGCATGTTTTATCTCAGGTAATCAGGGTTGATGGCTTGGAGTGGCGAATGGAGTTTAGCATGAAATGTTTTGACTAAACTTGTTTTGGTTCCATTCATTAAAAACACTTTGTGTTATGATTTAAAAAAAAATTATGTTATGATGTTGTATGGTGACGATCTTGTGGACAAATTTTCGACTCTGGTCTTTCATGAATGGGACAATGTTATGTTTTAAACGTCTCTTTTGAGTCGTTCTTTATATTCTTATGTTGTTGTGCTATGACTTAACACCCAAACTGTTGGTTCCGCTACATAATAAATTTGGGGGTGTTAAAGATTCTTTCCCTGTTAGAACTTAAAAAGTCGTTATTTTTCCGAATCTCAAACTTATTTTATTCTCCAGTGTCTGTTGGTATGGCTTTTTCTTTTCACAGATAAAGTTTAAGATTCTGTAAGCCGTCCTTGGTTTCAGCAGCGAGTCAAAATAGTCGAGGTTGTTGAGATCCATGTTCGCCTGTACTGCATTGTTCTGCAAACAGGAATTTGTTTTTTTATGGCATGTTAATAATTATGGTAAATCAGATGTTTTGAATTATTTTTGTTTACCTCTCTGTCTATTAGAATGCAACAAAACGCTAGTTGTGTCATCTGTGGAGTACTTTTGGAAATCCATTTCCGATACACTTTCGCTTCTAGCACGCACTTTTCTTGTCCGACTTTTAGAGATGCAATAGTGGCTTCAAACATTTTTGTTTATCATCTGAAGATAAGCAATTAATAGTTTAATGGAAACAGGAAAGTAAGAAAGACATGTATAAGCTGTAAGGATTAAATTCAATTTGTTTTAGAGATAGGTAAATACATACATCTGATAATAGTAGAATAATCTAAGCATTGTGAATAATATTTTTATGAAGTAGCAAAGAATAAAAGCATATTGGTTAAAATATTATTTATATCATATTTGTGGTTTTACAATTTGTTTTATGAATCTAGTGCCCAAAATGATAAGATGTGTGTGTCTTAAGAAATAGTGTGATAACTATCGTTTAATGTCACATGTTTTTTTTAGTAACAGTCTCTGATATGACTACGGGTAAGCTATCATTTGTTTTCAATGCTTCTAAAAAATTCTTTATAAGTGATGTTTTTTGTCATGTGTGGTGATTTACTGTTTTGTTGGTTTATCAAAAGTTTTAATCCGTTTGGATATGTTTCTCTTGACAACGCCACATATAACTGACCATGGCCAAACACCGGTTCGGGTAAGTAGACACCAATTTTTGAAAGAGACTGTCCTTGACTTTTGTTTATAGTCATGGCATAACAAAGTTTTACGAGAAACTGTGTACGTTTGAAGGTGAATGAAAGGTTGGGATCTTTGTACGTGAGTGAAATTCTGTGTATGAAAACTTTTTCACCGATTTTTGTTCCCCTAATGATCTGTGCCTCAATTAGCCTTGACATCAGGGATGTGACTATCATTCTTGTACCATTTCATAAGCCTCCTAACATGTTTACATTTCGAAGCATCATAATTGGTGATCCTACTTTCAGTTGTAATTCATGGGGTGGGAAGCCGAGAAATGTAATGGTGTTTAGGTATTCCATTAGGTAAAGCAGTTCTGTTTTACTTGTCTCTCAACCCATTAGGATTGCCTCATCCCTGCTTAAATATGTTTTCATTGCACCTTCAATTGTGGATAAAATCTTAGCATTCACAGCGTCTGCAGTGTCATTCTTGGGACACACTATTGCCTTCTCCTAGAGAGCACTTGCAGTTGGTGCCTTTAGTGTAGTGTCATCATAGATGAAATCTATAAGTTTTGACATTCCCTGTTCACCAAGGGTAAGACAATATTGTTATGGAATTGTGATCCAAGAGGTATCTTCATCATTGTCTTCATCAGGCTTGCCTATTTCACCGTTGCCCACGTTAATAAGCCATTTAGCAAAAAATTTGAAGTGTTCTCGTTCTTCATTACCTAGACCAGATCTCATAAGTCTCATATTCTCTTTGAGTTTGCAAATCTTGAAGTGCAACCATAAGTAAGATTCTGCAATAGAAGCATGGATCAATTCTTCTTTTGCAGCACCTTTTTTTACTGGCAGGGTTTGCCGAAAGTCACCTCCCAAGACAATTGTTTTTCCTCCAAAAAGAATTTCAGACGCATTCATGAGATCTCTAAGTGTTCTGTCTAGTGCTTTGAAACAGCGCCTGTCATTCATCGGAGCTTCATCCCAAATAAAAAGAACTGTTTCGATTAATAGATTTGCTAACTGGCTGTGTTTTTTGGCGTGGAAAACAGACTCGTCAGTCAGGTCTAGTGGAAGCTTAAACCTAGAGTGAGTTGTCCGTCCAGCTGGCAGAAGTAGAGACGCGATGCCTGATAAGGCTACAGCCAAAACAATTTTTCCCTGCGACCTAAACCAACTTATGATTGTCTTCCAAAGAAATGTTTTCCCTGTTTCACCCTAATCGTAGACAAATAATAGTTCCTGTCGATTTATTTAGATGCGTCTATAATGAGGTTATATATTTCTTTCTGATCATGGTTCAGTTTTGGGACAAAATGAGCAGCATCTTGCATGAGCAGATCGCGTTTGTAATTCCTCTCTTCTATAAGGAGTTTGTTCCTTAGATCTTTAAGCAGACGCTCTAGAGGAGGTGGCAGCCCAAAGTCTTTGATGGATTTTCCAAATCCGTTTAGTATTGCTTCCAACTCGTATAAAATATATCCTTGTAACTCAGGAGTGTTAACATGGTAGATTAGGATGCCTGTTGCCTCTAATACGTTGGCTGGAATGTCATCTTTCATTGCTATCTAGTATTTTCTCCATAACTTAAGTGGACCTGACACATCACAATATATCAGAATCTAAGCAAAAAGGGTTCTCACTTCGGCGGATGATGCTGACACAATTGACTCTTCAAGGGTAATGTCCCATTCTTTGTCGTCACCAAGCAAACCTAATGTTAGGTCTTGTTTATCTTGAATCATACATAATCAACCATGAAAGCTTAGAGAGAATAGTAGAGGATGGCTAGTATTCAAATTTCAAATGTTATTAAAATGGAGGAAAAAGGAAAAGTTTATTACAAGGCATCACCTTCTAATGATGATTAGAAGGGGTATTTATAGGAGAAGGAAGGAGGCTTCCCTTCCTTTATTTTTCTAATGTTTCACTTTTAGTCCCTATTCTTTGGCAATTATGATATTTCTTACTTTTAGCATAATATATCTTATTACAAACTACTTTATTCTAAACAAAATAAAGACTAATGACTAAATATGACTAAACCACATAATTGACACTTTTTATGAACCTAACAATCTCCCCCTAAGGGTCTATTATTCTGGGCGTTCTCTTCGTGGTCCAAGTGGTCTTTCATTTACATACATCTCCCATCTCCTCATCTGATTGCGATACTTCAATCTCTTCTTCAAACAACTTCAGATACTCAACCTCATCTTTAGTAAGATCTTTTTGAATATATCCATACTTAACATCATTATTGTAACTCCTTAATCCTTCTAATACTCTGTTTAGTGTTGCATCATAAAACTTATGAATCTCTGAATGTCTCATCACCTTTTTCTCTTTCTTGCTATTCTTGTGTATGATTCCATGCACAGGCTTATAGATGATGGAGAACATTTTGTGCTTTTCAACTCCTAGGAAAGATATTGTTGGTGCAGTGAGATTAACTTTCTGTTGATAACTTTCAATTCCAAGTTGAAAATCATGCACTCTTTCCCATATCACTGAACTTCTGATGAATATTGATAAAGACCATAGCAACCATGTTTCTGCATAATCAGGTACCTTGCCATTCATAATCAGCATCTTTTCAATCTCTATGGACGCCAAGTGCTCTTTGACCAGTTTCACATTTTCTCTAGCTTCTTGCTCTTCTCGACTTTTATGCTCAGCAAGACTTACTTGTAATGTGTCTTGTAAAATCATTTCATCTGCTTTATCAACAGTTGGCACTGGAGCTGGTGGAGTAAGACGTGTGGATCTCCTTTCAGGAAGATGAAAATGAATCACAGTTGATCATTTTGGAGCACTTGACTCTGCTGTATCCATTTTAGGGTTAGGTAACCTAGGGGAGCTAGGTGTCCTATGCGTTCCTTAGGTAGACTCAATCGGTTGTGACTGAGTCAGAGGAACATCTAACCCAAATACCTCCGCATACATCCGATAATGCTCCATGTGCTTCATTTCTTCTGAAATGATCCACTCTAAAATTTTCAGTCCGACTTTGTCTTTGTATCTCCCTGAATTAAAGATATTTTTCATTATATCATCATCTTTCAGGTTGTGGTACTTGTCTTGGGGACGTCTTGAAATTTTAAGGAAACTAGTCATGTAATGACTAATGATGATCTTTGTAAATCTTGGATAAGGAATCGA
>BQNB010058154.1:17476-33187 GCA_026074375.1 Tanacetum coccineum
AAAATGATGTGAATGGAAGCATAAATGTGTACAAAGGGTGGACAACTTAGCTAAAATTTAGCCTTGTTGTTCCCTTTTCTTGCACACGTCTACAAGGAATCCAAGGGAATGTTTCGGGTCTTTCTTTTCGTGTCGGGATCACTTAAAAGCTACATTTTCTTATCTTTAAAACGCCAACTGAACTTTGTTAATATTTTCATTGCGTTAAAAATCATTTTTCCATAAACCTGAGTTATTCACATGACACCTATCACATTAGATTGCTCATAAATCTATTTTGAGCCGTTACTAGCCGACTCCGGACCGAAAATACGAAATTTTTAACAAAACTTGATCGAACCTTGCTCATCACTTTAAAAACACTTTCAACCTCAAAATAGGTTTTGACAACTCGCATTTGCCCAAAATTTCACCTTTTCACGACTGCTATAGTCCGTTATCGAAATTCACGGAAACAACCGTTTTCAAATAAACCTTAAATCTCACACTCACAATTTACACTTTAAATCATTGTTACTTCAAAATTATGAATTTATTAAATCAATAAACCCATTAACACGTTCCCAACCTCATAAACATCCACCCTTAATTAAATCATCGTGTCGGTACGCGCTGCGTGACGAGTTTTCGCAAATCGCGGGAAAATTTCCCGGAAAGCACAGAAAACCTCAAAACCACACTAAAACAGAAAAACGAATCAAAAGAGATTCATTTACGAACTCAATACTCCATCAAACTCCCGGTTAAACCAAAAGCGTTTTTACGCAAATTAGTCAACAGAAGTCAACTTTTCAGCTTCCATTAGAAAAACTGACAAGATCGAAAGACTTCAAAAATACAAAACCATAATATTTTATAATACTTAACCCTGGGCAAATTACCGGTTATCACAGTCTAGCCCCCTTAAAGGAATTTTGCCCCAAAATTCAACTCGTATCATCGATTCACAACACTAACAGGAAATTCTATTCCTTACAAAATCACATCGATCACTAAGGTTTAGTCTCTTCAGATGAGGTTTCTTACGTTCCCCTTCAAGACTAAGTCTTTCCGTAGATCACATCTTACACAGACTCATGGTCACTCTACTATAGCCAAAATTGCAAACCGCATAATCTCATAACATTCTAATACCACTCGTAAGAGTATGATAGCTTCCTACTAACTCCTCAGTTCTCACAATTCCTTTAAACTTAAGTCACATAGTCCTAGTCGGGTGTCAGGATTTGATCCAGTCCTCGGCGTGACGACTATTAAATCAGAATTTGGCATGGCCAAATCTTTCTAATTATCCAACCAACGGGACTAACCCTACGGGGTATAGGTCCTATACAACACGACTCACATTCTGCTATACCAATACTTTCACATTCAAAATTCCCCAAGCAACCTTGCTTGGTTAACCATTTCGACACTACTCATCCTAGGAAAAGCCTGTGGAAAACTAG
Organism: Tanacetum coccineum; assembly: GCA_026074375.1. Classification (NCBI taxonomy): domain Eukaryota; kingdom Viridiplantae; phylum Streptophyta; class Magnoliopsida; order Asterales; family Asteraceae; genus Tanacetum; species Tanacetum coccineum. Next base: position 18,925 of record BQNB010058154.1, read on the forward strand.
AAGGGCCTTTTAAAACTTGTTGAACACTTTGTTTGAAACTTTTAGTGAAGTTATCTAGATATTTATGTTTGATAATTAAGAAGTAAGAGATGTAAGAGTAAAGTGAAGATAGAGTGTAGAAAGAGTTCACCGGGACACAAGTATTTATAGTGGTTCGGCTACAAGGACACCTTCCTTGCCCTACTCTACTCCCCAAGTCACCTACTCGAGAGTTTGTTAAACACTAGTCACCGAGCTCCTTTCACTTGGCGGAGAAGCCTCACAACAATGGTACATTTCTATAGGTTACAAAGATGATCACCGAATTTCTCACATACGAGAATCGATAATAACACAACTACACTTGATGTATAACTAACAATACAACAATAAATCACAGCAATATGATCTCTTAAATGAAGTAAGATGAATCTAGATCAAGACACTTTTAAGGCGTGCTTGAAACTTTCGCGTATTTGGCAATTTCTTTCTTGAAGTGAATTACCTACACAAGATTTAGAAAGAGATGCTAGAGAGAGAGATATATCAGTTGGTTAGAGAGAGGATTAGATGATAAAGGTGTGTGAAAACATGAGAAATGGCTTGGTATTTATAGCCAAAAAGTTTACTGTATGTCGGTTCTGCCGGTGCTGTTGACTGAGGGCACCGAATTGCAAAACTAAGAGCACCAGAATACAGTAACTAAATCCGGATTTTGATTTGCAAAATCTTGAGATATCTTGTGTAATCTTATGAGATTTTCCTTGGATTTGCTGCATTTGATTATATACTAAATGAAGTAATTAAATTAATAAGTGTAAGATGATTTTGTGTAAAGTTAGGGTTTAAAAAGATTTGTACACTTTTTCAAGTTGCATGTGCTTTTCTACAAAGTTAAGAGATAGTAAAGAAATCATGTTTTGAGATAATAAGAGGTTTGAGAAAAATAGTTTGTTATGTTTTGTCATTACTAAAACCTTAGCCTAAGTTGATTGTAAAACGTTTTGTTTAAAACCGGTTTATTTGTATTAACAATCTCCCTCTTTTTGTTGATGACAAAACATATTAGGCTAAAGGGATGATTAGACTTGTATTTAAACTTGGTTACTTTCTCCCCCTTTTTGTCGAAACAAAAATGGAATGTAAATGTATGAGAAATGTAGTGATATTGTCAAGATGGAAAGCTCCCCCTTGATGAATGATATGGTAACTACAAAACAAATATGTTAGAAACAATGAGATAGGCTCCCCCTTGCTTTGTTAGTTCCTGCAAAGAAAAGTTAGGGGTCCAAGAAATAGAATTGGCGTGCTGTAGTACCGGCTAGCCGGTGCTGATCTATCAATGGCACCGGTTTGTTATCGAATGGCACCTGTGACAACCATGATTTGAGCAGGTTAGTCAAACCGTTAGTATTGACTTATGTGCCTGTTGCAATATATGGTGTATGTGATTTTGTGTGTTTATATGAGTTTATGTGGGTTATGTGAGGTATTGGTAATCAATCTATTGAGTGTGATCATCTCAATGAGATTGTAATGGTGGTGAAATTGATTGAGTTCATTTTGTTCACTTTTGAGTGACAAGGAAATGATTATTGAGATTTGAGCGTTTCCGTGTTAAATGTGTAAGTATTATTACGTATACGTATTTTTGTGTTAGTAATCTAAGATAGGTTTAGATTTTAAGTGGTAAGTTAAGAATAATGTAAAAATTCTATTTTAGGAAAGTTAGGTTGAAAATGAAAAGTTAAAAAGTTATTTTTAAAAGTCTAGTGAATTTCATTTAAGCAAAGAGGTTTAGTCAAATTAGTTAAGGTTTTTATAAAAATTTAAGAAAATACAAGTAATTATATAATTAAAAAAAAGGGCCATGGTCGGCCGGTTCTAAGAAAAAAAAGGGGAAAAAGAATTTTATTTGGAATCAATGTTGATGGTGGAAGATCACCTAGCAAATCAAGGAAAGATGGAGAAGATGGTAGAGTAGAGAACAAGAGTTCAATGGGATCAAGGTTCAAAGTTACTCCGTCGAGGTGATCTTGGATTGGATGAGTAGGAGCGGTAGTAGGCGAAGTCAATAGAGGAGGAGTCGACTTAGGAGTAAGCAACAATTAACATTGGAGTTTAATTGTCGTAATGATCGGAGATAGTGGGAAGTGGTTATTGAGAAGTTGGTAGAGCTCCTATGTGTAGTCCCATATGTGGAGATGAATGTTTGATAGATGAGGAGAAAAGTTTTTGGATTGAACAAAGCATACACAGCCTAACCTTAATTCTTGGCGGTTCATTTTAGATTAGTTTTTGTCTCTTTAGGCCAGTCGTGAAGAAAGGTAAGGACAAGTAGAGGTAGAGTGAAGGAGAAGAGCAAAAAATGGTGTACTATTTATAGAAGAAGATTTGAGGTGGACTTAAATGTTTTACTTGTTAATTTAGTTAAAATCTAATTATTAGATTACAGCCTAAGTGATGTGACAAGGAGGGAAAACTTAGATTTAAATTTGAAAAATTCGTATATTAATAGCTGAGAACAGGTCTGCCGGTACTGCCGGGTCTATCTATAAAGGTCACCGTGTTTGAAATTAAATGTCACCGGTCACGGCAGACAGGGTTTTTGTAGTAAGTTTTTTAGTAAAGTTTTGATATGTTGGAGGTGCAGTTTTTCTCGACTCGAAGACAGAAAAATTTGTTTTATTTTGAGAGAAAAACCTAAGCCCTCCTATAAAGTACTACAATAAACGTGTTTTGAAAACGACAAAATTCCATGTGTGTTTCATAAAAGACGTTCACGATGACTAAAAAAACATTTATTTGTTAAAAATATAAGAATAAGCACAAGAAAGCTTAGATTAAACGTTTGGTTCCCATTAATACCAGACCGAGTCGAATAATATTGAAAGGTTCTCTTTAAGAGGATTGGTTATAATGTCAGCAATATAGTGTCTTCGGATCAACATTTCGATAGAATATTACCCTTTTTAAACGTTATCATGGAGAAAATGATGACGGATTTCTATATACTTAGTGCGAGAGTGAAGAAACGAGATTTTTGCTTAAGTCTATGGCTCATTTATTGTTCACAAATAACAGTACGTCAATTTAACTTAACTTCCATAATCTACTAGACTTGTATCATCCAAAAGGGCTGTTGACCAGTCTTATTCCGACGGATACTTATTCGCTTCGTGGTTGAGATAGCTAAGGCGTTTTATTTAATTGACATCCAGAGGTGAGACAACACCTATGAAGGTACATACACCACTAGTGCTTTTTCGGTCGACATAGTCCTCCCGCTTGGGGTGGTCGGAATCGGCATAGACAATAGTCTCAAGACCGGTTCCCTTTAGGGATACCATAAGCCTATGTGAGAAGTACATTTATGTAACTAAGAATTCATTATATGGCTTTCAAGGTGAGAGGTTTTAGGAGCTCCTTGAAAACAAGCGCAAAGACATACACTAAACATGATATCAGGGCGACTAGCGGTTAGATAGAGTAAACTACCAATCATACCATGGTATTTAGTGTCGTTGATGGGTTCGCCCTCTTCGTCGCGGGTGAGTTTGGTTTTGGAGGAAATAGGAGTTTTGATTGGTTTGGCATCTTGAGTGCAAGTTTTGTCTAATATGCGTTAATGGTTAATCCCACCATTTATACTACCTATATTGAATAGTTCTGGACATCTGCTAAGGCTAAGACAGTTAATGGGGAACGACAGATACAAGCCCTAGTAGACAAAAAGAAGGTAATCATCACTGAGACGAGTATAAGGAGTGATCTTAAATTGGATGATGCTGAAGGAATAGATTGTCTACCTACTGCTACCATTTTTGCAGAATTAGAAAGAATGAGGTATGAAAATATTACTCAAAAGCTTACATTCTATAAAGCTTATTTTTTGTCCCAATGGAAATTTCTTATCCATACCATACTGCAATGCCTTAGTGCTAAGACTACATCCTCGAATGAATTTAGTAGCACTATGGCATCTGTTATCATATGTCTTGCCACATACACTTCTTCGTTTATAAAACCATTTAGGAAAGCACTTTTGGCATCCATTTGAAAGAGTTTAAAGTCATGAGAACAAGCATACGCCAGAAGGATTTTTATAGATTCTAATCTTGCCACCGGGGCATAGGTTTCATCGAAGTCTATGCCTTCTTGTTGATTGTATCATTGTGCTACAAGTCTTGATTTGTTTCTAGACACGACACCATTTTTGTCAAGTTTGTTTTTAAAGACCTATTTTGTACCGATGATAGTTTGGTTTTTGGGAAGAGGAACAAGACACCAAACATTATTAGTTTTAAATTGATTTAGTTCTTCTTGCAGAGCCATAGTCCAACTTTTGTCTTGTATGGCTTCTTTAATGTTTTTAGGTTCTACGGAGGAGACAAAACAAAAGAAGTTGCTTTGGTTTGGAACTTAGGATCTTAGAGTTCTTTGATTAATGTTTCCTATGATGGTTCCTAAGGGATGATCTTTAGATTCTTTGATGTTTGAGATTTGTTTGTTTAATGGTTCATTTTCCTTGACTTTAAAGTCTTTACTTTGGTTTTCTATGATGTCGACTTCTTGTAAGTCATCATCTACTAAAGGAGGTGAATTAGGAGGAGGAGTTTCATCAAACTTAACATTGAGAGATTCTTTGACTTTCATGGTTTCTTTATTTAGAACTACATAAGCTTTACTATTAGGGGAATATCCTAAGAAAACACATTTGGTCGATTTAGGGTCGAATTTGGTAAGGTAGTCTTTGGTATTTAAAATGAAATATTTACAACCAAAAACTTTGAAGTATTCTAAGTTGGGTTTTCTACATTTGAAAAGCTCATAAGGAGTTTTTCCGAGGAAAGGTCTAATAAGAATCCTATTTAGAATGTAGGTGAAGGTGTCAATGGCATTACACCAAAACTTTTGAGGAATTGATTGTTCATTTAGCAATGTTTTACTCATTTCTTATAGTGTTCTATTCTTACGTTTTACTACCCCATTTGATTGAGGAGTACGTGGAGCCGAAAAATTATGAGTAATGCCATTAGCATCACAAAAAGCTCCGAATTATACTTCATTATCAAATTCCCGACCATGATCCGTACGGATTGAAATAATGGGGCAACCCTTTTGGATTTGAATCTTTTTACTTAGAATTTCAAAATGACCAAAAGCTTCATTTTATGTTTTAAAAATCTAGTCCAAGTGTATCTTGAATAGTCCGGACAACAATTGACCAATGTTTAGAAGGTTGCCACCTTAACTTGGAACGCCGATGGACAAAACAAATCATAATGCAAAAGTTCTTAGACCTTAGAAGAAGTAGAAACCATGTTTTTAGCCTTATGGCTTTCATGTATCTTGTTTTTTCCCAACTTGCGAAAGGTTATTTCAAAATTAGTTTTGGTAAGTTTCTATCAGCGCTTTTAGAATGATAGCGATTGTATAAGTCGCATATTGGCGTGACCCAATCTTCAATGCCATAAGGTCAAAGTATCATCTATAGAGGTTAGACAAATGGCGTCTTTTGGTGAGTTCCCCATTTTCATAATGTAAAGGCCATTTTTCCTAATTCCTTTTCCTATGGTTATGCCATTTTTAATTATTTCGCTACCGGTTTCACTAAATAGTACCTTGTACTTTTTATCGCAAATTTGACCTATGCTAAAAAGATTAAAATTGAGATTTTCTACGTGACTAACATCATTGATGGTGGGAGAGTTATGAGAAATTGTACCTTTGCCGATGATCTTGCTTTTACTACCAAACAACACGTTACCTCCATCAAAAGTTTTATAAGATGATAAGAGATCTTTGTTTCCCGTCATATGTCTAGTACAACCGCTATCTTGGATCCATTCATCCGGGTCAAGTTTCACCTTTTGACGTATCTAGATACATAAAACCACTTAAGCATTTGGTCCCTAAGATCTCATGGGTCCGTTAGTGTTATGCATACCGTTTGGTTGTCCCATGTATAAAAATGGAGGAAAAAGACTCCATTGATTATACATAGGAGGTTGAAATTGTTGTTCATGTTTTGTTCTATAGTTCCAACCTACTTGGCGATAATCGCTTTTGTTCTATAGTTCCAACCTACTTGGCGATCATCGAATTTCCCACACACGAGAATCGATAATAACACAACTACACTTGATGTACAACTAATAATACTACAATAAATCACAGCAAGATGATCTCTTGAATGAAGTAAGATAAATCAAGATCAAGACACTTTTGAGGCGTGCTTGAAACTTTCGCGTATTTGGCAATTCCTTTCTTGAAGTGAATTACCTACACAAGATTTAGAAAGAGATGCTAGAGAGAGAGAGAGATCAGTTGGTTAGAGAGAAGATTAGATAAGAAAGGTGTGTGAAAACATGAGAAATGGCTTGGTATTTATAGCCAAAAGTTTTACTGTAGGCCGGTTCTTTCGGTGCTGTTGACAGAGGGCACCGGCTTGCAAAATAAAACAAATTTTTCTGTCTAACCAACTGAGAGCTAAACCTAATAAGCACTTATGACTTGAAATTAGCTACTCAAATAAGCTGGAAAACAGATACAAGCATTGAGACATGAGACCTCTAAGGACTCTTTAAGGACATTAACCACTATTTTAAGCTAGACTATAGGTTAAATAAGCAAATAAAATAAGATGAAACATGAAAACAAATTAAGAACTATACCCAATTAACACTAAGAAGTTGAATTTAATCAAAATGAGTACAAGAAATAAGCTAGAAAAGACTAATAAAAAGGACAGATACACTACTTAAGTTTTTGGCTTTTTGATGATAAATAACTCTTTTGCAACTTAAAATTAAGACCCAAATACTACTTTAACCAACTAAAAACTCAAAACAAATTTAACTTAGACCTCAATAAACTGAATTTAATCAAAATTAGCCTAAGACAAGCTAAAACTTAACCACAAAATGATCTACAATTTTGGACTTTTGAGAACAAACTATGACATTACCACTACTTGACTGTTTTTAAACTTAAGCTCTCAAAAGGCTATACCAAGGACAGGAAACTCAAAACAGATTTATAACTACCCAAATGAGACCTATTCTAAGCACAAAATCTACACTTAAAGAATTCATTTTATAAAAGTAGCAAATAAACAGTTTTAGCTCCACTCTTGAACTAGCAGATTTTGTATAAAACTAACTTGAAAATTTAACAACTCCTATTTTGAGCTTATTTAAACTAACATCTAGACTAAAACTAGAGCTTGTGGAAACTCAGTTAAGTGCCAAAAAACAGATTTCAAACTATTTTACCATATTGAATGTGCGTATCCCAAACACCTCTTTAAAATTTGAAAACCCATTTAAAGCTTTAAACGGACTTAACTAAGCATTGAAATACCAAAACAGATTAAGCACTAGGCAAATTAAGGATAAGTAAGCAAAGATTTAGGAAAAATAAGCACCAAACATTAAGCTACCATAATAAGCTAATTTTACTATATATTTTATTTTTGATAGTTTTTATATAACTCTAATATAAACTATGATTAAGCTCTAAACTAGTTATTTAAAACATAATAAGCTACTAGAAACACAAATGAGCCTCAGAAATAAGCAGATAAGCAGTGCAATAAGCTAAAACAGAAATGTAAGCTGAAAAGTGAAATAAGACATACCTTGATCCCAAGCTCAAAACAACGATCTAATATTGCTCACAAGAGCTTAATCATCAAGCTAGCTTATACATTAAGCTTTGAATAAGCCCCATAAGCTCTTCCATTTTTGGCTTATCTTCCAAGTGGCTTATTTAATAATTTTGAGTGGATTTGAGTGAATGCCTATTCAGTTTAGGCTTTAGAAAGCTAAACTAAATGAAAACTAGCTTATTAGATGAAGTGAGCTTATTGAGCTTATTAAGTCATATTTAAACACATCTAAAATGAATTTTCATAAAAGTAGAACATAAATTCAAACCACAATTTTAAATGAAACTAGAGTTTTATTAATATCAAAAGAGATTACAAGGCTTTTAAAAGGAAATTACATTAATAAAAAGACAATAAGCTAAAGTTACTAAATAAGCTACTAAAAGCTACACTAAGATAGATGATTTTCTACTGTGTGACTAAGCCCCTCTATTTATAGTGATAAGCAGAAGGTTCTAGGTCTTCAGGAGCGTCCCATATGCTTCAATCTCGTCCCTTGATTCCAAATCCATCATCATAGCCCTTGGATCCTCTCCACGTCTTTGTAGCCAATAGGAGTCTTAAGGATTGCCAGCGTGGCTTAATGAGTGTGTCAGACGTGTCAGGCGGCCTTCTAGAAGGGATTTGAGTGCGTGTGAGAAGTGGATTTAACCATTGTTACCCTGTGTAACTCTTCATTGTTGCAGTGTAAAATAAACGGGAGAGAAGAGCTACAGTAACTTTGACCATTTTTAATAAACTTTACTTGGATCATGGGTTGGTTTTGGGCTTTAATCATCACTTGGGCCAGGACAGATTTGGATTTGGCATTTTTGATTAAAGGCTCATAAAAGGCTTATGCTTTTATCATTCAATTGTTAATGGGCTGACCTGGCCCACTAAACGGGTCCGGGTTGGTCCATTAAACATGAATACGCCTTCGGCTTTGTTTTTCTCATGCTCTTCCAATCTCGTGCTCGGTTTTGTCCTTTTGGCTTTGTTTTTGTCCTTTAGTGACTATCCGTTACCCGCAAGACACAATTCACAATACAAACGAATACAATGTATTTTTATGTCGTTTCGTTCATTATTGGTCTTTTTAGCTTTATATTAAGAAATAAATGATATGTGTTTAATCACATATCACATATATAAATCTTATATTGGTCTTTTTAGGTGTACAATAGTATCAGGATACTCGTATTTGGCGTTGTGCGTAAGAATTATATAAAATATTAAAAATTATAAAATTTTAAGTTATGATTAATAAACTTATAAACAAGCTTGGTTGATTGTAACTGATGTATGAATAAATACAAATTAGAAATAAATAATATAACTAAGTTTTTAAAAAAATAAATAAATAGAAGTAATAAATAAATAAGAGTGTATGAGTGACTCTATTGTATGTGTTCTAAAAGTTTAGTTACTCTATTAAACTTAAATAATAGTACAATGACTTGAATACACACAAAAATACTACAATGACTTAAATGAACATTTTTAAAAAGTACAATGACTCTAACGTGCAAAATCCCGTTTGTATAACCACTTCCAATTATTACTGCAAAATTTTAACAATTGTTTTTTTTGTTTTAGTATTTGCGTGGGTCTTTCAAATTTCATTGAGCTACATGATAAGTTGTACATCATAGGTATTAATTTGACGAAAGAAGTATTATAACATATCCATATAGTATTAAAAAATAAATGCATTATTGTTTTGTTTATTACATATTTCTTCCCACTGAAACTATACTAATGTAGATGATTCCATAATACAAAAACAAAGACCACAAGTTGTTGTAAAAAAGACTCATCTTAACCCAAATTAATAAACAAATAAACAATGAAACAAATGAAATAAGATAACTTGCAAACACAACGTACGTGACCATCATTTCATTCTACACACTACCCACATCATCTTCTCTTATCATAATTATATTTTTGCTTTTCGCCTTTTAGTATATGTTAGTTTCACCATTAGTTATATAAGAAACTGCTTAAATAAATTAAGCTGTTTTTACATCTTAAATAAACGAGCAAAATTCTCTTTGTAGACAACTAGTTTTGACTTTTGACCATAAAACTTACATAATAGATCGAGTTCTTAATCTATAAAATTGATGTATGATTTTAAAAAATAAAATACATATGCATAGCTAAGGTGAGGCAAGGCATGTGTACGTGATGAGGAGTTCATATGATAATCATTCCATATACAATTTAATAATTTATCAACCATGCATCATTAATTGTATCAATAAACAAAAGCATGTTCTTTTAAGCGGCTGAAAGTTAGTGTTTAAAAAAAACTATTAGAAGTGTGAAAAGTGTATTAAGAAAGATCCATTTAATTTGGCTTAATTGATTGGTTGGGAGGTGCTTTTAGTTTGCCAACTAAGAGGCACAAGTGCTCCAGCTAATTAACGACCCGGTCTTTGTGTCATGAGTTGTCCCAAAATGCTATGCATGTCGAATCACAATTTATTATTATTGGCTTGCATTAGATGTGATACAACTATATTTAGAAAATTCTAAGCAGATTTCAGTTCAGCCAAACAGGATCAGAATAATAGATGCATTTAGCTGTGATTGTATTCTTATCATATTTAATTATGTATACAATGAAGTACAAAGCAAAGTAATAATACATCCTCTCACATCGTAGTTACTTGATCTTTTATAATTCACAAATGGTTCGCATATGCTTTTCAAAATCTATTCAAGTTTAAATATTTATACATTGCATATACATATTTAAAACAACATATTGCTATTATAAAATCCATAGGTTATATACATATGTGATTATGTATGCATGCATGTGTTGTGTATCTGTGTGGTGAATCATAGTACAAGCACAATTTATATTACTCACTTTTAGAATTCAAATCTTAATCAAAAGTTTCCAATTATTTATGTGCCACCTCAAGTTTATACAAGGGGAATTACATAAATGTATTAGTAAATCATAAATATAAAAGGCAATAACATGGTTTTCATATCATATTTTAATTAATATGATGAGATTTTTAGTGTGCATGTTATTTGTGGAGAGTGAGTTTTGGACTCAGATGTACGCCACTTAACTATGTTATTTCAACGATGGTTTTCAACCATTTCTTTAGCTACCTTCGGTATATGCATCTATCGAGTTTTGAATATCATATGTTAGTTATTTAGGGTGTGTGTGATAATCCTGGATAACTCGCTTATATCGTGTAAAAGTCCACTTTCCGTATAAAGTATTTCGACCCTTATCAATGCCTGGGTTGCACGAAATCTCTATCGAGATAATATAAGGAGTATGACAATTTATGTTCTAGGCACAAGAATCATAAATCAAGAACAATGAAGTAATTGTATGTGTATTTTCATTCTATTTAATGAGACTAATAAATCTGTTTATAATACAGATTCTAGATGACAGTTAAGCAGTTAAAGTTGGTTAAAACCAACTTTCACAACTGTTTTTCAACAGTTACACGACTAGCAGTACTAACTACTTAGTGCTAGCAGTACTAACTACTTAGTGCTAGCAGTACTAACTACTTAGTACTGCTAGTGAAAAAAATAGTAAACCAACTTAGTACTGCCAGCACTTAGTGCTAGCAGTACTAACTACTTAGTACTGCCAGTACTAACTACTTAGTACTGCCAGTGGAATACTAAGTGCTAGCAGTACTAACAACTTAGTACTGCCACTGTAATTTTGTCATGGTCGAAAACATATTAACTCAACGAGTGTGTACTCCACACTTCCCTAACTCGTATCCAAGCTAAGTATGAAATCTCATTAGTCTCTAGTAAATCGTCATTACCTAAATGGCCGTTGATGACACTAAAATCACCAACAAATCCCCCCATTTTAGTGTAATCCTTGATTTACTAAAACATATATAAAGATATATGCTATTATGTTAAAACAAACATAACGAAACAAACAAATGCATAAATGAAAATGTCTTGCGATTGAATTTTCATCTTAGTATAATACACATTCCAAATATTCAAAAATCGAGGTGTCGTAACGATTGAACCCGTCAATCCATTTGAATACCTGAAGATACTATACACATTCGTTTCTACAACACTCTAAAGTTCATTTACTTGACACTTTACAAGCCATGTGTCCCAATCCATTAATGAACATATAGGAAGCCAAGTCCAAGCTTCTTGAAGCGGCAAAACTTCATGTTCACATAGGTAATTCTTTTAGTCTTGCACCTGCATTTGCAATTTTTCAAAAGAATCATAAAGAAGGTATAACTTCAACCTAACCATCACCTTGTAGGTCTGAACATCATACCTCGGAAGATAAAAACACAGTTCCAAACCTCTAGCTAGGTTTCCACATTGAATTCAGCTTCTAACGTCATATTAGAAGGGAATTGGGTATCTCATAGATAGTAAGATTTATATGGACTTTAATCCCATCCCTATCACTGACTTATTCACTAAGTCCCTAGCGAGACCCTTCGTCAAGTGGTCTGCTAAATTCTTTTGCGACCGAACAAACTCAATAGAAATCACACCATTCATGATTAACTCTCTAATCATACTATGCCTAACACCTAAGTGTCTAGACTTCCCATTGTATATCTGACTATAAGCCTTAGCCATTGTGGGAGCACTATCACATCGGATAGATATTGGTGCTATTGGTTTCGGCCATATTGGAATCTCATGTATCAAGTTTCTTAGCCATTCTGCTTCTTTACAGCCGAGAGCCAATGCTACAAACACATATTCCAGAGTAGAACCATAGCCATGTTTGCTTCTTGAAAGCCTATGAAATGGCACCTCCCCCAAGCAGGAACACCCAACACCTTTTCTTAGAAATGAACATCTTCAACATGATTTCTCCAGCAGCCATCTCGAAAACATTCCTAACACCGAAGGATATCCCATATATGATAAACCATAATTCATAGTACCTTTCAAGTACTTGAACACCCTTGTTATTGCTTGCCAATGCTGTCTACTAGGATTACTAGTAAATCTGCTCAATCTACCAACTGCATAAGCAATATCAGGTCTAGTGCTAGTCATAGCATACATCAAACATCCAATAGCTCTAGAATATTCGAGCTGATCCACAGGTTTGCCTGTATTTGGCTTAAGCTTTTCTACCGGATCCATGGGAGTACTCACCGGAGAACAATCTTCACGATTGAATTTCTTGAGTATTTTCTCAATATAATGAGATTGTGTAATTACAATCCCTTTATTTTCACGTTTAATCTTAATACCAAGAATAACGTCTGCTTCTCCCATATCTTTCATTGAGAACTTCGATGACAAAAATTTCTTAGTTTTATCAACTTGATTTTGGTCAGTTCCAAAAATCAACATGTCATCAACATATAGACAAATTATAACACCTTTACCGGAGTTATCAAATTTATTATATACACACTTGTCAGCTTGGTTTAAGAGAAAGCCACTTAACAACACAACCTCATCAAACTTTTGATGCCATTGCTTAGGTACTTGTTTGAGCCCATACAATGACTTAACCAGCTTACATACCTTATGCTCATTACCCGGCATAACAAATCCTTCCAGTTGCTTCATATACACTTCTTCTTCCAAATCACCATTTAAAAATGCTGTTTTGACATCCATTTGATGGATCACCAGATTGTGTATAGCAGCTAAAGCTAACAACAATCTAATGGTAGTGATACGAGCAACTGGTTCATAGGTATCAAAGTAATCGATCCCTTCCTTTTGTCTAAGGCCTTGGATTACCAATCGAGCTTTAAATTTATCAATTGTTCCATTGACTTTCATCTTCCTTTTGAAGATCCATTTGCAACCTAAAGGTTTGCAACCATAGGGTAAATCAGATAGAACCCATGTATTATTTTCCATAATAGAACCAATCTCATCATCAATTGCTTCTTTCTAAAAAGCAGAATCTCGAGATTGCATAGCTTCATTATAGGTTATAGGATCCTCCTCAATACTATAACAGTAAGAGTATTGTGATCCAACTTGATCTCTTGATCCCTCAACTAAGTATAGCTGAAAATCAGAACTATATGATTTAGCTTTCCGAACTCTTTTACCTTTACAAGGTTCAGGCGTCTCACTTGGTACATCATCAGAATGATCATCCCTTTGAGATTCATCCGAATTTGGTATAATATCATTTGGTCTATGTATTGAAGAGAAACGATTCTCATCAAATATTGCATCTCTCGACTCTATAATTGAGTTAATAGACACAGAGTCATTAGGTTTAATAACATAAAACCTATATGCCTTGGAATGCTCAGCATATCCAACAAAGATGCAATCAATACCCTTTTCACCCAAAGTTTTCCTTTTCAGGTCTGGAAGCCTAACAACGACCCTACAACCCCAAACTCTTAAAAATGACAAGTTGGTTCATTTCTTATACCAAAGTTCATATGGGGTAGTCTTGTTCCTTTTATTTTGGAACATACAACACATTAAACAAAGTAATAGATTTTCCTGAACTAAGTTCCAACACTACACTTCCTTTTCTGTGAACAGGAGCGAAATGATCATCACCTATGTAAAGTACAGATCTGTCTTCCACCGGTTCATATGTCTTAAACCAGCAACGATCTTTACAAAAATGAGTTGTAGCACCGG
>BQNB010058155.1:0-37891 GCA_026074375.1 Tanacetum coccineum
GTCCCAGTTGAGCTTCATCACATACCTACTAGTGCTCCATCCACCTCTCAACCACCAACTACATCACCATCTATACAAACTACACATGATGCAGAAGAACCTGCTACTATGCCCCATGATTCATCTCAACCAAGGGTTCAATCACTTGGAAGTGATGAGGGCAGTTTGACACTCAATGAATTGATAGTTCTTTGTACCACATTATCCAAGAAAGTAGGGGATTTGCAATCTGACTTAAAGTAGACAAAATTGACATATGGTGCTGCTTACACTAAGCTTATCATGAGGGTGAAGAAGTTGGAACACAAAGTCAAGTTAAGGCAACCTAGAAGAAGAGCCAAGTTTATTGTATCAGATGATGAAGAAGATTTGGAGGATTCTTCCAAACAAGGGAGGAAAAATGCTGAGATTGATCAAAACCCCTCTATTTCATTGGTACAAGATGAAGGAACTTTATGGATTTAAGAGGATGCTGAGATTCAGACAAGGACTAGTGTTGATACTGAGATACTTTTAGATCAAGAAGAGCCTATTGAACTAGTGGAAGATCTTGGTAGTGGTAAAAAGGGTGAAAAAAGAGATTAGTACTACTAACATATCAGTTAGTACTGCTAGTGCAATTCCTGAAGTTAGTACTGCTGGTGTTAGTACTACTGAAGCATAACTTAGTATTGTCATTCCTGAAGTTAGTACTGCTGCTGAAAATTTAGTGTATATCAGAACGAGTGCAGAAAAGAGAAAAGTTAAAGGAAAATCTATTATGAAAGAAGATGAATATGTTCAGAAGAAGACTAAAAACAACTAGAGGAAGAAAGACTTGGGCATGAAGCAGCTATTAGATTGCAAGAACAGATTGATGAAGAAGAAAGACAAAGGATTGCTAGGGATGTAGAAATAGCTAAGCAGTTACAAGAAGAATTTGTTAGAGCAAGACAAGAACAAAAAGTTGTAGCTGAAGCTGATCAAGCTCATGATATTGATTGGAGTGATCCTGTTGTGTTAAGATATCATGCATAACAAAATAGATCTTTCTCTATAGCTGAACTAAGGAAGAATATGTGCATTTATTTGAAAAAATCAGGAAGGATACAAGCTGAGTCATTTCAAGGGAATGAGTTATGAAGATATTAGACCTGTATTTGAAAGAGTATGGGATCAAAATCAATCTTTTGTACCTAAGGATTCTGAGATTGAAAAGGAAGTGATGAAGAGACCTGGATTTGATTTTCAAAAGCCACCTGCTAAAAGACAAAAGATTAAAGAAGCTTTAGGGTCAGGTGAAGAACAATCAAAAGAAAAAGAAAAGGAAGTATTAGAAGAAGAACTACATAAACTATTAATGATAGTTCCAATAGAAGTTTATATTGAAGCTCTACAAGTCAAATATCCAATTATAGACTGCGAGGTTTTCACTGGAGAATCAAGAAGTTACTGGAGAATTATCAGAGTTGGAAACCATACTGAAGTCTATTAAATTTTTAAGGATATGTTGAAGAGATTTGATAGAGATGACCTAGAAAAGCTTTGGGATTTGGTTAAGAAGAGATTTAGTTCAACAGAGCCTACAGTTGATAAAGAGAAGGAATTATAGGTTGAACTAAAGAGGTTATTTAAACCAAATGATGATGATACACTATGGAAGATTTGGAGATATTTGCATGATCCATTGAAATAGAGATTATATGATACATGTGGTGTTCACCATGTGTCTACAGAAAGAGGACATGACATCTTCATGCTAGTTGAAAAAGATTATCCACTGACAAGAGCATTTATGACTGTAATGTTGGCTAACAAACTTCAAGTGGATAAATCTTCAGAGATGGCCAATGAGCTTTTAAGGAAAATCTTCAATCAGGTAGAAAGACCAAGAACTTGAAGTGTTTGAAAGAATCCTCTCAGAGCCAAAGGTTTTTAATTCAAGAAACTTGATGATTTAAAGGTAAATCATAAGTTTAAGGGAGGATTGTTGGGAATTAAAGGTCTTTACACTTAGTACTGCTTAAGTCATAACTGGCAGTATAAACCAGTTAGTACTGCTAGAAGAATGTTAGTATTGCTAGGTATAAGTTAGTACTGCTAGTACTAACTTAACACTGTTGAAGAGTTTTAATACTGCTGATAAAGAATAAAGACTGCATGAAGATAAAGACGTGTGAAGAGATATAAAAAGCCATGTTAAAAGATATGTATTAGTTATTTTGTGTATATCTTATATAAGTAGAAGATATGTTGATATCTTTTAGAAGTTTAGAAGATTTGTAGTTATCTTGTAAAGGACTCCTTGGTGTATAAAAGGAGATCATAGGTTATGGTTTTATATATCAGTCTTCCATAGTTTTTCATAGCTTCAAGGTTGTAAACCCTAACACTATCAAAGAGTGTTCGTATTAATATATTGGAGCTTATTGTTTTGGTTATTTTTTCTATTTGTCAAACATACATTGTTGTTATTCTTCTTAGTGGTATAAACTAGATTCCGCATAGTTTATGTCATACACTCAAAGTTTCAATCTTAGTGTCTTTGGATTTATTCAAGGATACTAAACCTTACATCAAGCTAAGGAGTTAAAGATCTATTCATTGGGATCATCAATTGGTATCAGAGCCCTGGTGGCTCTTGATCTAGGATCTACAAGGTTTGTTGATGTCATGCTATGAAGGAAAAAAGACGGTATGATTTTCTGTTTTGAAAGTTATAGGCGATTTTGGTGATTTTATTGTTTTTGCGACACTTTAAAGCGTCGTCTTTATACTTAAAAAAAGACGACTGTGATTAATTTTGTTTGGAGTCGAGTTTGGTGAATATTAGGGTTTATTCACAAAACCCTAAATCTGGTTACATTTTTTGCAAGACCTAATTTGGAGCGATAATGAATCTGGATATCAAGAAGGTCTCCAACAGATTGTAGCAGGTACAGCAGGTAAGTGATATAGCAGCAGGTCTCATGAGATACAAGTTGAAATAGCAGGTTTTCTGGTTCGTGTTTGGCGATGATGCTGTTGGAAATGGATGCGATCTTATTGAATACTTCATGATTATGGTAGTCATTGGTAAGTCAATGTGTAAATTAATGATGCTAACGATTTTGATCACAACTGCAATATACACTTAATACTGCTGCTAGCTCATTAATATTGCTCGTTATACGCTAGTACTGTTGTCTTTGGTTAGTACTGCTAGTTATCACTTTGTACTGCCAAAGGAAGCTTGCTTTGTTTGAGTTCAAAGATGAGTTTTTATGCTACTGGATTAGTGCTATTAAAGAAGAAAGAAAGCAGTTGTACATGTTAAGGTCTTAGAAACCTAATTAATGGCTTACTTCTCCTATTAGTCTTAAAAGACTTAATGCTGCTCAAATACATGTTTATGCTGCTGTGATTTAATTCATGTGTATTAGTACTGCTAGGTTTAGCAGTTACTACTGATGAACTTAAACCAAAGTTAGTACTGCTTTATGTTTATTAGTACTGCTTGGTTAAGGGGAAGATTTAATACTGATGGCTTGTTTGTCTACAACAGTAGTAAGTCCAAATGTTAATATTGTCCGTTAGTACTGCTAGCATTGGGATAAAAGAGAGTTAATACTACTTGATGATATTAATACTGGTAGTATCATCAGATATCGGACAGTTCATGGTTTTGCTTATCGGATGACACATACAGGAAGAAAATTTTTGGATTTGGTTTCAATGTTCTTAAACGTCTAAAAGGAACGTATTTATTTAGATTAATTGGTTACGAAGAAGATTGTTTATCACTTATTTGAAGATGAAGTGGAATTACTTGGGTACGTGTTCTTATCATATCTCAAATGGCTAACAACGTTTAGAGATAACTTGTTCGTGCTTAGAAACGATGTGACGAAGACTTGTCAGAATCTAGCAAAGGTGTGTGATTTTTCTTATGGTGCTTAATGCTCACATTTGATATCACTTTGTTTATGTGGCTCATAGAAGATGAGGATTTTTGTCAAGAGGTTGCGATCTACTTATACTTCACAAATTTATTTATGAGTTTGATGTCACGTGGATAGTACAAGATATAAGACACAAGTTTGGGTTATTCTACTTCAGCATCAAGTTCGTTATACTTAGTTTTCTTCATCAGTGATCATTACATAGAGCCTACAGAATTAAAGATTCAAGAAATGGTTAACATATGGGTTTTAGGGGAAGCTTATTGTCAAAAATGTTTAACCATCATTAAACATGTGGCATTGAGGTGAAGGTTTTTACTACTACTAGTCATTTTACTACTGCTAGTGTGAGTTTCTACTACTCAGCTTCATTTTTCTTATTGATCTTAATGGTGGGTAATTTGAGGAGTTAGAAGGCTTGGATTAGAAGTGTGATATTGATTCGTAGTGGTCAAGATCAAAGTTGCTTATATTCATATGTCCCCTATTGGATTATGACAAAAAGGGGAAGAAATATTAACAGGTTGCAACTTATAGATCCTTGGTGTGGCATGGTACAAAGGAAATCTACTTAAGGGGAAGTTTGTTTCATTCAGGGAGATGATTACATCTCAACTTCAGGGGAAGCTTTGGCTTTATGATGAAGTTCGCACAGTACTTTGTTTGTTTTGTCATCATCAATAGGGAAAGATTGTTGGGATTCTTGATTTGATGAGACAAAATAAATAAAAGAATGAAACATAAGGACTAAATCTAGCAGATTGGAATTCTACAAGCTGGTGGAGAATTATGGAAGATTTGGTCAAAGATATCAAAAGATGAAGATCTCCTTAAGAAGATAAAGATAACAGAAGATATTTCTTAATGTTTAAAAGATTTACTTGTTTATATCTTTATGTTAACTTCCTTTGTAAGTCATGATCTCTCTATATAAATAGATCATAGACACATAGTTTTAGTATCGTGCCAAAAAATGGTATGTGTGCACACATAAGGTTCGTATAAATCATGTGCGTTGTTGGGGTGGTTTACATGTCCTACTAGGAAGATGTAGATGCTAAGCATATGTTTAGCCCAAGGTAATTAGTTTGATCATGTTGATAGAAATTGTCTTACATTGAATCAGCGTAAAAAGATTGGGGCTTGTAGTAGTCATTGTTATAAAGATGTTGATGAAAACTTTGCAATAATAAAGTATGTTCTTAATGTTTATTCCGCTGTGCATTCTATTGTTATTTGTTATTGTTCATCCTAGATGATAGTTTCATAAACTCAAATCTGAGCATAAACGATAGTATGGTTGCACATCTTCATGAGTGTTTCGTTTAACCTTGTGTAAAATGAAACTTATCTTACCACTTAATGATTTTATGATTACAAATCAGTTATCCCTTTGGTTAAATACCAATTGGCTAGGATATGGAGAATCTCTTAGCAATACTTACTTTCTAGATCAAAAAAATAATGTGGATTCGTCAAAATACCATATTTGGGTGCGAGACAAGCAAATACCTGATCATATCAACAAGATGCACTAAATTATTAAACTATATCCAATAGAGGAATAATCCTTTATGACCTACATCTCTTGCCAAATGTACTCTTTCACTTATCTCGAAAAAACCTTGATTCAAACTCTAGACACTGTTTCAAAATACATCATTGCAGCACTATGCATCGCAAGTCTTAGGATAAGAGACTTTAACCATGTAGAAACTCACAGTTTGACTAAACTTCATGGTGTGACATTTCCATATGGGTCCCTTCTAATATTAACCTGACTATGAATATTTTATAGGACAATATTTCAACCATAATCTTAAACTATATGTAGTATGTGAATTATATATTTCCCTCCAATATTATACCAAGACTCGTCTAAGGACTTTTTTATAAATCTCAGAATCACTTTTATTTGTTTTACATGAACAACATATTTCAGGGTATCTTAAAACATAAATACTTGGGAACAATAAATTAATAATGGGATAACTCCATTATCATTTACAAAAAATTTTTTGGCTTTAACGTTCTATATCCAGATTTAAATGATTTTATTTGGTATGAATTAATCACTCGTTGATATCAATCATAGTCCAGTTTACAATTGGAATTTCCTTTGGCCCATATTATTTGTCTTACATGTATTAATTTCGGAATCTATCGGAGATGCAACATCATCCTTTTCTAAACACCCAATGCTAAGACCATATTATAACCTATAACATCCTTGCTCTTCTTGCCACATATGTTTTTCATTTCGTATTGAAGACAATTATGGATAGTTCTATTTAATGTTGCGTTAGAAAACTAGGAAAAATAATTGATCGGATCAATATTATTGCATCCATATATTTAACAGTAGTAGAATTTCCAAAATTCTTATTTCTAACCATTTAATCAATCTCATTGATCAATTTTTGAATCAATCTGATTTTCTTAGTACCACACTAAAGTTAATGACCATTTAGTAAACTAAATATTTATGTATACTGGGTCTATAATTTCCAAAAACCAAGTATGCTTTTAATTTTACGATCACCTTGATATTTAAAGAGTATTTACAGATATGTTTTTATCGTTCAAATAAAACCAATTAGTTATATGAATTTATCTATATATAATCATAACTTATATTTTGTTTTAATAAATGCATAGATATTAATAATCCTTAAAATTATTTAACTTGTATTGATTAATAATCATTTAATATTTCTTTAAGAAAAAATTTATCTTTAGTAGAAACATACAAAACTATGTTATCTTAATTAGTCGTCTAGTTATATGATTATGTAAACACATTTTAAAACTTCTCATAGAAACAAAAATATTAAAGATCATAATACCAATACTATATTAATTCAAGTCCATTTAATATCCTTTGTTCATCACTAAGTTATTGGCACGTCGGAACATAACCAACTTGTAATGTTTAGTGTCTGTTATCAAAGCATTTCTTTATAACTTGAATGGAATATTTAAATTTAAGAAACGATTTATAGTTCACTTTATTTATCCAATGGTCTAACTAAGGTTAAAGACTATCCTGAATATTAATAGCTTGTAGAATCATCTCCATGATCTGTCTTATGAATATATTTCTAAGTTCTTCCCATTATCTTATAATGTAGTCTCTTGTATTCATTCATGATTAGTTTCTTAAATTAATCATACTATCTTCACAGATAATTCGTAGGAATGAGACTAGTAAACTTATATCATGCTTATGTATCATATACATTCACACGATTTAGCTATGTCATAGGAATCGTTTGTCTGTACATTAGATAACTCCAAGTCATCCACGCTCCCACTCAAATCTTGAGATCATGGGATTATCTCTACAATTTAAACAATAAAATCCAATTTTATAATTGTTAGACAACATTATGAATTATTCTTTCGTATATTATTAATACAAACTTGATTAATGGATATTATACCATGTATTATTAATTCCATCCTTGAAACATTTTGAAGAAAATGTTTCTCATTGGAGTAATAATCATTAGTCTGATTCAAACTTATAGTTTTGACTCTCCCACTTAATTTACATTATTATCAAATAATATGTTAATAAGTGATATCTCTACGATTATAATGTAACAAACCTTAATAATCGACTATTATTTTAATGTGGTCCTCACATCGAGCTTATTATTCATACTAAACTTTGTATACTTATAAACACTTGTTATATATCAAGAATCAATTAGTTACATGAATTTGATATTACAAAATGTCTAAACATTTTGATTCATATGTTCCCAAAGAACGTGTTTCTTTATATTAAACTTCTTAATTAATTCATAGTCACTTAATATTTGGAATGTTTAAACTTGGCAATTATGAATTTATCACTAAATCCTTTATATTATTATTAACTCGGAGTTAACAATATTTATAATTTGAAACTATTTAAAGATTTCACGAGAAATAATAAAATAAATGCAAATAACGCCGCCAAAAACATGTATAATTTAGGCGTTATCAAATCCCTCCAGACTTAGCTATTGCTTGCCCGCAAGCAATTCAAGGGAGAAAACAAGATCATTTATCGTGACGTGGAGAAAAAATCATTTTAGCATTAACAAGTGTTTACCAGTTTTATAACTTTTCAAGCATAGACATATAACATAGCACATCACATAGGGAAAGTGTTTGTTTTTTAATTCATACGAGTCACTCAGATAGGGTTTTATATTTGTGAAGTCACTTAATTGCACAGACATAATCTAGGTCGCTACTATATGCTTATACTAGACACATAAACATGCATGTTGCGGCGTGAGCACCAAGACAAAAATCTTAAAGAGGAAAAACGTGATAATAATAAGGGTGAATAGCATATACTTGATTCCATGTGCCAGAACTTTGCCTTATACTTTGAACTTTTATTTCTTACTTCTCTTTTTTTATAATTTTATAATTTTTTTTCATTCCAGATACTGTGATAACTAAGTCTGGCACAAAACTTCTTCTTCAACTAGCACATTCTTCTTGCTCTTGGGATACCTTGGGGATCTCAACACTAAAAGCGAGTGTTGCAGATACATGATTACATAGGGATTTATTTCACCTCTTATCATACGACTTTATCTATAAATTAACCTCACTGCGGTCTGGTAAATGATGATCAAGCACAAGTTCTGGAGCTACTAAATTACCGGCCCACTCATATAACTTTATACCAATACCAATGTTCCATAAAAGGCGACAAAGACCATATGTACACATCCGTAACGACGAAATAGACACATATGAATGCATTCAACCCTAACTCGAACAAGCTAAATGCAAAAATTATCTAGGTATCAAAGGTGGATACCCGAATTCTTTAAGGCTAAATTTCTCACAATTTTAGTGGACAGTTTTTGTGCTAGTTATAGTGTCAATCCGGGTGGATTTGCCTTACTAAGCGTATGCATTTTATAAGTTTTTGGAAAAGCAATATATAAATTTTTAAATTTTTCAGAAAATATCAGTTGAAAAATGTGGCCAGATTACAGGGCAAACATGGAGGGACATGATTAATTTTTCCTATTTTCTACCCTTCCACACTTAAGTTGAACATTGCCCTCAATGTGAGAACTGATAAATATAGAAAATTAAGGGAAAACGGTACTTTATGGGGTTCTTAAGTTCTTGGTTGAATTATGAAGGATATGGCGCGAAACAGAACGCCAAGCATGTGTATTCTACCACATGTAATATAATACTTGATAAGTGTAAAATACACATATCCGTTAATACCTAAAATAACCCAATTAAACCTAAAACAGACTAAAAATGGCAAAAATATGTTTGTATTTGTGTTTTGTGTGTGCAGGTACGGATATATCAAAAATCACAAGAAAACAGTCAAAAACAGGCAAGCACGGACACGAGAATCAGAAGAATTCAAAAAGAAGCCAAAGAATCAAAGCCGAAGCCAGAAAAGTCAAACCCGCAGTCAAATCCAGTTAACATGGTCAAACATTGGTCAACAAAAGTCAACCAATAAAAAAACAAAACCCAAAATGTTCCATTTTAACCCTCTAAGTTTCACAAAAGTCCAAAAATAGCCCCTCACTTCTTATTGGGTCCTAGATACCTTAATGGGCCACAAAAAAACCCATTTAAACCATACCCGAATCCATTTGGCCCAAAAGCCCATCTCATAAGCCCAAGATAATAGTCCATACCCTTTTCCTAAAACAACAAGGGCTAAACTTGCAATTTTTGAAAGATGTTTATAACTAGAAATGGAAAAATTAATTGAGAGGGACTAGTATTGCAATTTCCACAAAGTCCAACAGTTTTAACTGTCAAAAAATGCGCCAAAAGGAATTACTATTCACCCATCGTCTCCATTTCACCACGCTGTAAAAAACAAAGGGTTTTTCAAAATTAAGGGACAATTTGGACAATTAAAGAGCTCATAAGTGCAAGGTAAGGGTCAAATCAGTCTTTCCAAGGGATTCATTAGCTAAAGATCAAGCTCAAGCCACGTCATCAATGGAG
The DNA here is from genome assembly GCA_026074375.1 of Tanacetum coccineum. Lineage (NCBI taxonomy): Eukaryota > Viridiplantae > Streptophyta > Magnoliopsida > Asterales > Asteraceae > Tanacetum > Tanacetum coccineum. The sequence continues at coordinate 9,924 of BQNB010058155.1, forward strand.
AAGCACACTAGATATGTGGGTTTTACACTAAACACACTCACACAACTAGCACAAGCTGTCACATCAAAGAATGACAGCTTGGCAATCCGTGTGAGCTCAAATGTGATCCAACGGCTCAAATCTTTGATCCAATGATTAAGACAATGAGTGGTGAAGATTGAAGGATTGGAGAGCAAGGCAAGGCATCCTAGAAGCTTCTTTCAGCACCTATAAAAAGGCCTCAGCTCACACACACACGATACCTTTTTTTTACCTTTCATTTTTTCTTTTTTTTAGCTTTTAATAAACTAGTTTAGCTTAATAGTTATTTAATGTAATTTTCAGCTTAATCTTGTAATTTCCTTTATGTAATGAAAGTTTTCAAGTTATAAAATCTAGACTTGCTTTTATAATATTTTTCCTTTACTGTCAACCTTTTATTTCATGTTACGGATTCATTAAGCTCTCATAAGCCACTCATAAGCTATCATGAGTCTCTAAGCTCATGATTGAGCTCAATTTACCTTAATCATACCTTTAAACTTATAAAATCAGCTTAAAAACTTATTCACTTTTGCACTTTGGGAATTTAAGCTTAAGGAAGGGGGATCTATAAAGGAAGGATTCCCATGGACTTATACCCTAGCTTATTAATAAGCTAGGGAGCTTGTAGCTGCCAATTTGGTTCCTCTTGTTTAGCTAGAGGCCTAGTAAGTTTCTCTTTAATTTCTAGCTTAAGTAAATCTCTTATTGCTTGTAATTGCTAGATCTGCTTATTTGCTTGCTTATTATCTGCTTAATTGTGCTTTTTATCTCTTATATTTGCTTATTAGTTCATTCTCTTCATCTGTTTTTGCTTATCTTAGATTAAATCATAGTTTTGTTTATTACTTTTCATAAAACCTTAAAAAAAACCAAAAAATAAGTAAATTAGCTTAAAAACTAGATTAGTTCTTATTTAGTTGTTAATTTAGATTAATTAAGTTAGTATTAAGCTAAAAATTATCTGGACATCAAGTTTTTATTAATAGATTTCATTTTAAAAGCTTTTCTTAAGATACTTATTACTTAAAGGGGTGTTTGGTTTAGTCAGATTTGATCTTATAAAGTCAAATTTACTTGGGCAAAACACTTTGGTCAGCTGAATTTTCATTTGAGAGCAAGTTTTAAAAAGATTTCAAGGATTAGTTAGCTGTTTATCAAAAGTTATGGCTTATTTTTCTTGTTTCAGCACCAGGGTACATTTTAGCTTAAGTTAGGAAGTTTATTTTTGATATAAGCACTTAGAGCTTCTAGAGAGCTTTGTTTTAATACACTCATTTGAGAGTATATAGAGTAGTGGTAGTCACTAGGTGCATCTGCACTTGTTGGTTTGGATTTGTGCAAAGTGCATCAGCAGGAACAAAGTGGATCCTGCTGTCACTTTTGTTTTACTTTTTAGCTTAGTAAACCTAGGATTTAGAAGCTTAAATTCTAGTATAATTTAGTTTAGACATAGCTTAATATAGATTAAGCATTAGTTTTAGATTTATTGCTTATTTTCTAGCTTAATTTAGTTTTTAAAATCACTAAAAATTAGTCAGCACATACTGACTTATATACTCAGCACATGCTGAGTATATAAGCTATCTTTTAGCTTCTTTTTAAGCATTCATATATAGGAATTAGCAGCTCAATCTTTAGTATAATATAGTTTAAATATAGCTTAATCTAGATTAGGGCTTAATTTTCATTTCTAAATAGATTTGCTATAGTACAATTTTGTTAAAAAGTCACCAAAAAGCTAAAAGACCAAAAATAAGTAAGGATAGTTTAGTAGTTTCTTAAATTCTAAATTCTAGCTTAAGTAACTTGTTTTAATTGCTTACATGTTTAGCTATTAAGTATTTTAGTAAGTTTTTAGAAGCTTTTAATCTAGTATAGCTTTTTAAGAGTTTTAGCTTATCTAGATTTTGTGTTATTTGGCTTATTCACTAAGTTTGCTTAATTCATGATCAATTTCAGTAGCTTAAAAGTAGTTTAAGCCTTTATTTCTTTTCATTTATAGATTAAGCATATCATAAGCTCATTAGAACTTCTTTCCTTTTTCATTTTGAACTAATTTTGAGCTTTTTATAGCTTATTTTCTAAAACCAAGGGTTAAGCCCTCCTTTCTAAGGCCAGCTTAAAAATAAGCTCTTATTGAGCTTATTTGTGATTTTCAGCCCAAGTAGTTTTTATTAATTTTGTTCCCACTAGCTTCCTTTACAACTTTTCTCTTTTAAGTTTTTGATAATAAGCACTTTTCAAATCTCAACTTAATTCGGGCCTTATTGGACTTAGTTTGAAGTCGGGGTAGGATCTCAGGGGTTGGATCTAAAACATTTGGATTTAGTTGTTTGCTCAGTTAGCCCTCCGTTAGTTTGTCAACTGCACTGTTAGTCCTTCAAGGACTAATACTATTAGTCCTTCATTAAGTTTTAGTTAGTTTAATTAATTTTAATTAGTAATTAGGGTTTATCTTTTAATTAGTTTAATTAAGGTTTAAATAAAAAGTAAAAATTAGGGCTTTTATTTTTATAAAATTTCTGCACACTTTCTTTATTTAGTGTAATTTTTATAAAAATTTTAGGATTATATTTTTAGTATTTTTATTAATTTTAAGTTTTAAATTAGTTTAAATCTTTAAAAAGTCATATCTTTAAATCTAAAAAGCCAAAAATAATAAAAAAAAATTTCTAAATTTTTTTTTTACTTATTTTACTTAGGAAAAATATAATTTCAATTATTTGCTAATTTTTAATATTTTTTAGGATTTAATTAGTTTTAAATAATTTGTAATTCTTAAAAAATCCAAAAATAATCTAAAAAAAATATTTTTATTTTTCTTAAAATTTTATTTTATCTTAATTTAGGTTAGAAATTTAGTTTGCAATTTTAGGATTAAATTTTAGTCTATTTGCTTAACTATCGCGTTTTATTTGTTTCACGTAATTGTCTAATTGTTTAGTTGCCTTAAAATTGTCCATTTTAATTGTAGTTTTTTTATTTTATTTGGTGATTATAGCTTATCAAAAATATCTTTGCTTTATTCAAATCATAATCCAAGCTTAAACGAGGTTTCAATTTCACTAGTCGTTGGGAAAACGACCCGGGTGATCATATTTACCCGGTTAAATATACGTATTATATATTATATTATATATATTTTTGAGAGTGAATTTTCCTTAGGGAATTTTCTTAATTGCTCTTTGAAGTATTTTATCTTATATATTTTTGCGTGTATAAAACTTCAACACCAAGTTTTTGGCGCCGTTGCCGGGGACTAGTGTTTAAGATTCCTTCGTTTTAGTTTATTTGGTTTGAAGATCCTTTCACCCTCGAAAGTTTCATTCTTGTTTTATAATTCAAAAATCCAAAAAAATCATAAAATATAAAAAAGTAAAAAATATTTTCCTTTTCTTTTTAGTATAAGTAAAAGATAAAAAAAATAGAAAAATCAAAAATATAAAAAATCTTCCTTTTTAATTAAGAAAAAAAATTATTACGTCGGTATTGCTCCTTATTCACTAACAACTGTGAATCAATACCACAACACAACCACCTATTAACAACCACACAACAGCACCACCGCAGCAGCACAACCACTACCACAACAGCAGCAACCCCACCACAACATCACCGCCACTTTTCTTCTTCTACTTCTATACTTCTAAACTAAACACTATAAAAACAAGACAATATGAAATATGTGATTCAAATTATGAAGATTTTATTAGAAATTTTTGTGTATTGTCATTCATGGTGTTCCTCCCTAGGTGAATATCGCCCGAAAAAAGTAATATCACTCAAAAAATTGGGCGACATATGACAAAGTGGCCCACCCGAAATTATTCTATGACAATATCACTCAAAATATCAGGCGACATATGACAAAGTGGCCCCCCAAAATTATTCTATGACTTGTAATTTGTTCGCATATGTTTTATATCTTGACACGTGTAATATCACCTAGAAATGGAATATCACTCAAAAAAACGGGCGATATCATGTCCTTTTTCGTAATGAAGGAGAAAGGTGTCCTCTGCGTAATATAGAGGGGAAAATATGTCCTCTGCAGTAATTTTCTCCTGAAAGTATAGGAAAAATGAAGAGCCAAGAGGGAAGATAAAGTGATAGGAGGTTTGTATCTTTTTTATTTAAAGGGTAGTGTTGTCCTTTTGTTAACAAAGATAACTCCCATATTAAAAATGTTAGCCTCAAAATATGAGTTCTGTCACACCCCACCAAGGCGGAAACGCGAGGCGTAACAAGATAGGCATCATCATAACACATTGGTGTCAGCAATAGAGAATAACTAAAATGCAAATAAATAAAATCCAAAGTGTTATGACGACACCTAACACAAGAGGAGTCTTGTATTGAGGTTAATCACACACACAATACATAGACATAGAAAAATAAATCAAAACATAACATCATGAATAATCAAAATATCCAAAGTATGAAAATATGAAATGAAATCTCTAGAAAAGAAGGCTCCACAATGCAGATTCCTAGAGTCTCACTAGCCACGCAAATTAACATCCTTAGCTTCGTTAGGCTCACCTGAAAATGATACTTTAAAACGTCAACATAATGTAGGTGAGTATTCATAGCCTATTTTTTGGTTATTTAGTCAGGAGGACTCGATATTTATATTATTCACGTTGTAATAGGCTAAGATAGCGTAACGGGCTCTGATGACATCAAATAACGTCTATTTTATAACATCATTTATCCCATGTGATTAAACCATTTTGTATAATTATTGCAAAGAATTGTTACTTAATCGTTTGTATTTGAGAATTACAGTAATTATGGAGTACTTGGTAAAGATATGCTAAAAGGCACGCATTTTGGAGCTTAAATGAAGAGTTCGAGAAAGTCTACTGATCTGACAGCCAATACTCCGTATTATTCTAGACCTATACGGCGTATCCAAGACTTTGACGAATCAAAAGACCATTGCCTGACTTTGAAGAATACGCCGTATCCACATCAACGATACGCCGTATATAATACTTTGGTCAACGAAGAAGAATCAACTGGTTTTACCTCAATACGTCGTATCCATCAAGAAGATACGGCGTATCCGTGCCTACACTTCACAAATAACCACGAAGGATTGGAGACCCAATACGCCGTATCTAGGAGACATGAATATGCCGTGTTCACAATATAGTAATAAAATATTCTGAAAGATATCAAACGTTGTCCTTACTCCAAGAAATCCCCAATACGTCGTATCCCACATTGCTCGATACGACGTATCGACGAGTTTCCAGACTTTATAAATAGACGATCCTAAACTCAGTTTTAGGTATACAAGTGAATCCCTAAACCACCAAGTCGACCAAGAGACGAATAAAGAAACCTAGAAGGTCATAAAAGAGCCTCAAGATCATAGGAAAACTCTTGTAATCTTCGCTCAACCGAATACGAGTTCGATTAAGGTTTCTTTATTTTAATAGTTCATATATCAAACCTGTGTATTTTTACAATGACTATCGGCTGATACCTTTAGGTATCAACCATGTTTATGAAGATCTAATATTTGGTTTGTTTATCTTGATTGCTTAATTTATCGTTGATTGTTGTTTTTATTTATCAATTTATATTCGTTTACGTAAGAATGTGACCTATCATCTCACCTGGTCTATTCCTACATATTTAATGCCTAAACTCGTGTTGTATGGGCGTAGGCTAAGATCAGGATTGATCTCCAAACTTGCAAATTTATATATCTAAGAAATCGTAGTACAAATATTAAAACCTATCCTTTCCTTAGTCCTAGTTACCTGAGTTGGCCATAAGGTGACATTGGTATCACTCAGCACGTTCTTATTCCATAGGTAAAGACTCGGACAGTGGACTACTAGTATATAAAGAGCCGTTAAGCAGTAAGTGAGTAAAGTCACGATTGAGCAAGGTATTAGTAAAGAGCACCATACTTAGATCCTAAGATAGATTATAATCAACATAAGGAAGCTTTATGCGGATGCGTCTAATTGTGACAGAATTAGCGTGTCTAGGTCTTAGGAAGAAGTACCGCCTAAGTCTAGGAATGATATGCCCTTCGAGATAAGACAATCATTGCACTAAATAAACAAACCTGGTTTTTATCGATCTTCATGGTTGATTACAGATTCATACCTTAGTTCACGACTAGCTCTCTATCATTTGTGTCTCTTAGTTTGTTTATTGCTTTACTTGTCATCAAAACCTTAGTTTAGATAACTCAAACTCGTGCCAGTCTCTCAGGCTAAAACCCTCATTTGCATTAGTTTTAGGTTTAACTTAGATAACTAAAATACTGATAGAATAAGAATTAACGCTCTTGCTCTTAGTGATCGACACCCTACTTACCACACAAGCTACAATTAAAACCGGGTACACTGTCCCGTTAAAGTGTTGTTATTAGTATAGTTTGGCATAAAAATAAATAGTAAAGCTTGATACATTCATAACAACTAACAACGACAAACCAATCACTGTCTAAAAGAGACACATTTGCTCTGGGTTCCACTTCAGCTTTTGCCTTTCTTACTTTTAACCTTCTTGATTTGGTATTACTTGTATCCAACTGATTCATTGATGGCATCAAAATCAAGGTACTGGTATTTTTCAGGCCAAACCATGAATTTCGCCTTCTATAAAAAAAAAAAGTAAATTTTAATCCACCTTTGACATAGGGTAATCATGCTCTTCACTATGCATGTCTGCATTTGATCGTCGTGGAATACTCTTGTTTGTGGATAAGAAGTGATCAATGATGAGCTTGGTGATGCGAGTATAAATCATCTTTGTCTGCTTCGACGGTCTTGACATTCTATCTAGAGCTTGCCATTTAAATTTAGCCTAAATCAATGATGCGTAATCCAAATTAGCAAAGTGAACGATACCTCAAAGAATTTAAAGTACCCGATGTATAGCTCTATCCCATCTTATGTCTTTACCAGTAAGTCATTTGCTGAGGACACTCAGAATAGCCCTCCAGGGTTGATGAAGTCTTGTAGCAACAAAATATGGAATTGAAGTCAATTTCTCTATTGGATCTTCATCATATCCTAGTGTCTTGATAAAAGCAAGGAGTTTGTTTTTTGTAGGAGGTGCGGTATAAGGTTTGTTGGAAATTAGTGGTGGCATCTACAAGACTGTGCGGAGTAGATCAGTATTAAGGGTGAATTGTTGTGAATCATGGTTGAATTAGAATGTGTTGTTTTGTTGGAAATTGGTGGTGGCATCTGCAAGACTGTGTAGAGTAGATCAGTATTAAGGGTGAATTGTTGTGAATCATGGTTGAATTGGAATGTGTTATTGCTTGAGTTGCATGTGATAGTGGTTCATAACTATTGTAGGTATATGACCGGTACAGTTGCAGTTAAGGAGTTTGGTTTGTATAGTTTGTGGTGTTTGAGAATCCTAACAGCAAGTTTTAGAAATAAATCTATGATGTTTAAATCTGAAGCAACGCGCTGGTTGTTCTTTGTGATATTTATTCTATTAGCACTTGGAACTAGCTGCTCTTCAGATGCAATTGTCGCTTGTAGATTTGCTCTTGACATGATTGATTCTGAGAATAAGAATCAGAGTTGATTAGTTTCACATAAATACACACTTAAGCACATTTATTCTAATTATGTTTTTATTCTCTCTGTCTATTTTGTATGGATGGGCAATTCTTTTTTTTCATACTTATTGATATGTGAGAAATCACATATCCTTTCTATATCAAAAATGGCCTTAAAATGATCAAAATGTGCAAAAACATGCTTGTATTTATGTATTTTGTAGTTTGTGAATGTGTAGGTACGGATAATGCAAAAATTATAAGAAAACGGTCAAAACCAGACAAACACGGACACGGGAACGGATAGAGTACACAAGAGCCGGGAGATTGCTATCAATGGTCAACACTTGGTCAACTATGGTCAACATGCTTAATGGCAAAATCATCAAAATACCATAAAAACCCTTAATGTTAGAATCATAATACAAATAGTCCCCTAAATCCCAAACACCGTATCTCCTTTTTTATGAAGAGATAACGGTCGTTTATCTCTTTATTTAAACCCAAAACTACTAAAACCCAGACCCATTTCTTTTATTAATTTCCCAAGCCCCAGGTCAAAGCCCACACCTCCGTGGTCAACCAACAAGTAAGAAAAGAAAAATAAGGGCGAAAAGTACCTGTTTTTAACTGTTCATATCGTCGTTCTCAAACCAATAACCCCTGCTAAAACAAAAGGTAAATGCTTAAATTAATGACGTGGCTAAAAGATTCGAGTGCTATGCTACATGCCAGCAAAAGGAAACGTCACCTAAGGTTCTCATTGGTCAGAACTAACAAAGGGAAGGACACGTTGGAAGCAAACTAACGACTATAAAGAGCAGGATTTTACACTGAAAACAAGCCAACAAGAAGGAGCACTCACTTTCCCGAGAGTAGGATTGCACTTGGGGAATCCTTGAGCCTATATTGATTCCGACGACCAAAAAATGAGAATCCAATGAAGAAGATATCCAATGGTAAAGATCAAAAGGCCTCAAGGGGAGCGTGTAAGAAGTCTGGAAGCTTCTCTCCCAGCCTATAAATACAAGGCCTCATCACTCACATAGATCATCTTCTTTTCTTTTTTAGTTTTTAGTAGCTTAATGTTTAGCTTATTTTCATGTAATTTACAGCTTATGGTTTTTTAGCTATCGTATTTCATTTTCCAACACTTTGAGTACTCAATTCAGTAATTAAATAAAAGTTTGTCTTTCATTAAACTCATTTTGTCAATCAAATTTCACTTTTAATGCAAAATAATAGTTTATTAAGCTCTATTACTATTTCATAAGCTCATACTACTTTAAGCTCTAATGCTCGTCTCAAATACTTGAATTCTAAATGGAATTGGAATGCTTCTTATAGAAATTCAAAGTGGTAATAGTGACTTTAGGGTCAAGCTTTAGGTTTAGAAAAGGTATTTTGGTAATAAGGCTTAAGCTATAAGCTTAAGCAGCTTATATAATTTCTATTAAGAGCAGACACCCCTGTTTAGCTGAGGTAGAGGTACACTTTCCTTTACATTTCTCTAAGTTCTTTGCTGTCTTAATACTTTAAGCTTATCTGTTTGCTTACTACCTAATCTTGCTTATCACCTTGCTTTATTCTATTTTATCAAAGCTTATTGATGTTTAATATAGTGTTTTTATGCTTATAGGTGCCTTTGTTAGTTTAAATTTCTTGTTTTCAAGTTATTGTTTTCAAAACTGTCATGAAAAATCCAAAAAATATTATCTATAGATTGTAGCTTATTTGTCTTGCATATTAGTTTACTTAGATCTGGCTTAGTAGTATCTGTATAGTGTTGCTAAATTAATATTTGGTATTTATAAAACTTTAGCCTTAAATCTCAGTTTCATAAGCTAAAGTATGGGTTGAATTTAAAGAGGTGTTTGGATCAAACAGTTCTAACTTCAATTAGTATTGTTTGATGCCATTTAATCCTTTGGATTCATTTCAAATTACATAACTAGGTTTATGAGAATAGGACTTAGGATTCTAAATAGGTTATAATCAAGTAAGTTAGTAGTAGTTTAAAATATGTTAGAATATAGTAAGTAGTTTAATCATTTTAAGCTTATTTGGTTTCTAGTTGTTATTATTGCCTTCTTTGCTCTTGTTTGAGTGTCTTAAAGTTGTTGAGACCAAGTTACTTAGCCTGCACTTGTGGTTTTGAGAGTTTTGGTTAAAATAGTTGTCAAATGCATCAGATAGGGAAAACAGCAAAAAGGCCTTTTTCTAGCTTAAAATTTAGTGGGTAAATTTAGAAATTAGGTCTTGATTTTCAGCACACAAGTAGTTTTTAGGTCAATCTTAATTAGCTTTAGCTTATTTTCTCTTTAAAAGATCATTAAGCTATCTGTTTTTAAGCTCAAAATAAGCATTTTTGTGTTTTCTAAATAAAAAGAAACTCAGCAGGCACTAAGTCAAAAAGCCATTTTCACTTAGCTTTTTCTTTAAGTTTTTGATTTTCAAATTAGTTTTTAAAAGTTGTTTAAGAGATTTTTGAGGTCAATCATTTCAGATTTATAAGCTGATTCCATAAATGTTCGATTTTCTTATTTAAAATAAGCTTACAAGTTAGCTATTGTGGCAGTTTTTTGGTAATCAGTTTTGAGATATAATGCTTAATATTAGGATTTTATTAGCTTATAGCTTTTATTTTTTGCTTATTTCTAGTCTATACTTAGCTTATAGAGATAGGATTTAGCTGTTTGAAAGCTAGTTAATCTTTTTTAGCTTATTTGAAGTTCTCATTCTTGTTGGTCAAAGTAAAAAACTCATATTCCTTTAAGTAAATTATTACAGTCTGTTTTCAGCTCATTTTTCAGCTTATTTTGTGCTTATCAAACTAGTTTGTTATTGATTTAAAATGCTATAATTTACAGCTTTTCTACAAGATTGCCTTTTTAAAGTTTTTTCCTAAAAAAAAAAGGGGAAGAAGTGGAATCCGGTTGAGCAAGGCACGAACCCTGACCTCTATCTTCCATAACCTTTATAAACGCCTACCAACACAACACACTCCCCACTGCGCCTTGGGACTTTTACGTCCAAAGGGTGCCAATTATTTTTCCTGTTAAACACAATTTTAATTTCTCTTTTTATAAAAAAGCCGTAGCAGTTTATAGCTTTTTTAGGGCCTTAATTTTTCAGCTTATTTTTAGTTCTTAATTTTAAAATCCAGCACTACATTTTAACACTTTTAGTAATTTTATTAGAATTTTTAGATTCATTTTAGTATTTTAATCAATTAATTGGTGTTTAAAACTATAATAAATTCAAAAAAAATAAAAATAATCAAAAAATAATCAAAAAAATAAAATTCTTTTTTATCTAAAATTTTCTTTTATCTTAAATCTAGCTTAGTTTTTTAGAATTTACTTCCGTAAGGTTAATATTTTGAAAATTTCATTTTTTAAATGAAACCGGGGATTTCGAATCACCCGTTCTCGTTTTTTTTCGTTTTTTAGCTCAAATTAATCTCTCGTTTAGAAATTCCTTAGCTTTTTACTTTTAAATAGTCATTTAGGATTAGAAAAAGTTTAGAAAAGCATTTAGGGTTTAATTTTAGTGTTTTTGCTTATTTGTCGTGTTTTATTTTATTTCCCGTTATCAATTTTCCGGAGTTAGATTTAATTGTGCCTTTATTTGCTCGCTATTAGGATTTTAAAAAACAGATCATCTTTGAACCAATTCAAGTCATTGTCCAAATAACAAACGAGATCTCAATTTCATAAATCTTTGGGAAAAAGACCCGGTAATCACTTAGCGGTTTCTTACGTAGAATATTTTTCGTGTGATTTTTCTTACTACCTTTGTCCTCAAGGGTAGTTTTGGAATTTTCTTTACTTCGGATATAATTATGCGTATTAAAATTAGACGATCAAATTTTTGGCGCCGTTGCCGGGGATTTGTGATTAAGATTCCTTCGTTTGCAGTTTGTCGATCGTGATTTGGAGAACCTTTCGTTTTCGAAAGTTACGCATTTTAGAAAATCAAAAAGACAAAAAAAAAATTAAAAATTTAAAAAGTAAAAAATATTTTTCTTTTCTTTTTAGTATAAGTAAAAGTTAAATAAATAAGAAAAGTACAAAAATATTTGCTCTTTTGGATTTTTTGATTTTTTTTGTGAATTCATTAATATAAGAAATAATTTTTTTTTTAACAGGTTGGTAAAAAAGAACACCAAAACAAATAAAACTTATCAATTGAAGTTTATATCCATCAATAAGTTCCGAACCAAAATTAATTTTTTTTACCGTTTGTGTCACTTACGAAAAAGGCGCACCTATTTTGTAAAATTTATTCTACTTAAGAGAGTTACCTTAAGTTTGTTGATTATTCGGTATACAAAAATATTTCATTTTCTCATTTCTTTTATCATTTCATTTTGTTTAGTGCATGCGCACTAGAAATTCCAATTTTCCAAATAAAATTTTCAACATAACCATCCGGACGTCGAAAATAGAGGACTGCTCCCAAACAGAGTCGAAACCCGAACTTCCGTACTATCGTTAAGTTGCACCAATGGCAGAACGAACAATGGAAGAGCTACTCCGTGCACCCACGTAAGGGTATGGAGAAGCTATCGTTTTACCGAAAATTAATTCGGATCATTTTGAGATTAAGACGAATTTGTTACAACTAATTCAAACTAACTCGTTTCACGGATATGAGAGGGAAAATCCCCACGCTCATATCAATAGTTTCAAAAGGATTACCTCGACTTTACAATTTAGAGATGTGCCGAATGATGTTATTAAGCTAATGATGTTTCCATACTCACTCGAGGGGGTCCGTTGGATTGTGGTACGAAAAAGAACCACTCAAATATCTATCTTGACTTGGGAGGATCTCGTAACCAAATTTGTGAATCAATTTTTCCCTCCTTTGAAAACCACTCACTTAAAGAATGAAATTTCTCATTTTACACAAAAATTCAAGGAAACTTTTAGTGAAGCATGGGAACAATTTAAGGAAATGCTTAGAGCTTGTCCTCACCACGGATTTACGGAGTTAACTCAAGTTGATACCTTTTATAACGGTTTAAACGAGAACGATCAAGACTCTTTAAATGCCGCGACGGGTGGAAATATTTTGAGTAAGACGACTAGAGAGGCTTTGAACATAATTGAGAATAAATCAAAAGTTTGTTATTCACGTAATAAATCAAATGTTTCTAAGATGCTTCTAGGATGAATGCTACTTCTAGTAAAACGGATGAAAGAATTGATAAGCTTGCGAATCAACTTTCGACCTTAGTTGAGATTGTTTCTAAAAAAGTTATCACTCCCGCTCCGGTTAAGACAGATGAGGAATCTTGTGTTACTTGTGGTGGTACCCATTCTTGGTATAATTGTCCGGCTACCGATAACAATCAGGCTAGTGTTTGTGCGACTACGGGTACTTACAATCAAGTTAACCCTCTGAACCGTGTTAGTAATCAAATGGCACCACCAGGTTTTGCTCCGGTGCAAAACAATGGTCAAAATAGGTTTAATCAGAATCAAGTTCAAGGGAATAATTTTCGGGGAAATAATTTTCATGGAAATCAAGGTTTTCAAGCTCAAAATAATCATGCTCCAAATTTTCAAAACCAAGGATTTCAAAACCAACCTTTTCAAGTGCCTAATAATCAAGTTCAACAAGAGATTTCAAATGATTTTTCAAATTACAAGAGGAATAATGATCAGATGTTGAGAAACATGCAAAATCAAATCAACTCGTTGAAAGGAGACCTTAAGAATGAAATTCAAAACACGATAAAATCTCAACAAGCCGTCATGATGAATCAACAAACCACTTTTCAAAATAATTTGCAAAACATGATTTGTGGATTGTTTCAAAACCAAGCCTCAACTTCGGGTACTCTTCCGAGTAATACCATTCCAAACCCGAAGGGTGAGATGAAAGCGATCACTACTCGAAGTGGTGTTGCTTACGAGGGACCCTCGATTCCTACTAATCCTTCTCCTAAAAAGGTAGTGGAACGAGAAACCAAGGAGATAACGGATAAAGAGCAAACAAATTTCCAAGGAAGTACCGCTCAAATCCCACCTCCGGTTATCCCTATTTTTATTCCGGAACCCGATGTTCCGACGACTTTGCCTAAAACCACTCCCATTCCGGAATCCGATATTCTAAAGAGTTTACCTAAGCCAAATATTCCATATCCTTCACGATGTGATGATCAAAAGTCCCGTGACAAGGCTTCGAATCAAATGGAGAAGATCTTCCAAATCTTTCAAGATTTGTGCTTCGACATTAGTTTCGCGGATGCTTTACTTTTGATGCCAAGATTTGCTCCTACGATTAAGAGTTTGCTCATGAATAAGGAAAAGTTACTTGAGTTAGCTAAGATACCGTTGAACGAGAATTGCTCGGCGATGCTCCTTAAAAAGCTTACCGAAAAGTTTGGAGATCCCGGCAAGTTTCTTATTCCAAGTAATTTCCCGGGAATAGATGTATGTCACGCCTTGGCCGATCTTGGCACGAGCATAAATCTTATGCCTCTTTCTATTTGGAAAAAGCTTTCTTTTCCAGAACTTACACCAACTCGGATGACTTTAGAGTTAGCGGACCGATCGATTACTTGTCCTAAAGGACTCACCGAAGACGTTTTTGTCAAAGTTAGGAAATTTCTTTTTCCTACTGACTTTGTTGTTGTCGATTTCGAAGCCGATCCTCGAGTACCTCTCATACTTGGGAGATCCTTTTTAAAGACCGGTCGTGCTTTAATTGATATTTATAGAGAAGAAATAACCCTTCGGGTTGATAACGAAGCCGTCACTTTTAATCTAGATCAAACCACGAGATACTCCTCTACAAATGACAAATCGGTAAACCGAATTGACATCATTGATACAGTTTGTGAGGAGTATGCTCTGGAATTTCTAGGATTTCCTAATTCTTCGGGTGGCAATCCCACACTGACGTCTGAGCCGTTTACTTCCGAATTCATTTTGGAAGAAATCAAAGCTTATCTTAAGGATGACTCGATTTCATCAGAAATTGATCATGGCGATTGCAATCCGGAGGAAGATATTTGTTTGATCAAAAAATTGTTAAATAATGACCCATTTCAACTTCCTCCGATGGACCTTAAACAAAGTGAAATGACTGAGGCAAAATCTTCAATTGAAGAGCCTCTGGAATTAGAGTTAAAAGATTTACCGTCTCACTTAGAATATGCTTTCTTAGAAGAAAACGACAAATTACCAGTGATTATTGCAAAAGGTTTAAAAATGATGAAAAAGATGCTCTCTTAAAGGTGCTCAAATCTCATAAAAGGGCCATTGCTTGGAAAATCACCGACATCAAGGGTATCGGCCCTCGTTTTTATACACACAAAATCTTAATGGAGGATGATTACAAACCTATGGTTCAAAGTCAAAGACGGGTTAACCCAAAAATTCACGACGTAATCAAAAAGGAGGTCGTAAAACTTCTTGATGCTGGAATGATTTACCCAAAATCTGACAGCCCATGGGTTAGTCCAGTGCATTGTGTTCCTAAGAAAGGTGGAATAACCGTTGTTGCTAATGAAGAGAATGAATTAATTCTGACACGTTTAGTTACCGGGTGGAGAGTTTGTATCGATTATAGGAAGTTAAATGAAGCAACTCGCAAAGATTATTTTCCATTGCCGTTTATGGATCAGATGTTAGAAAGATTAGTCGGAAATGAGTTCTATTGTTTTCTAGATGGATTTTTAGGATATTTCCAAATACCAATAGATCCCTAGGACCAGGAGAAAACTACTTTCACATGCCCGTATGGAACTTTCGCGTACCGTCGCATGCCATTTGGCTTGTGTAATGCTCCCGGTACTTTTCAACGGTGTATGATGGCCATATTCCATGATATGATCGAAAAGACTATGGAAGTATTTATGGATGATTTCTCGGTTTTTGGGGATAGTTTTGATTCATGTCTCTCCAATTTAGCAATTTAGAAAAGATGCTAAAATGGTGTGAAGACACGAATTTAGTTCTTAATTGGGAAAAGTGCCACTTTATGTGTAGAGAAGGACTTGTGTTAGGACATAAAATTTCAAAGTCAGGAATTAAGGTCGATCGTGCTAAAGTCGATGTTATCGCTAAGCTCCCTCACCCGACTACCGTAAAAGGTGTTAGGAGTTTCTTAGGTCATGCAGGTTTTTACCGACGATTTATCCAAGACTTTTCTAAGATTGCTAGACCAATGACTCACCTTCTTGAGAAGGAAACACCGTTTGTGTTTTCTAAGGATTGTATTGACACTTTTTAGACTCTTAAAAAGAAGCTTACCGAAGCTCCAATCTTAGTTGTCCCAGATTGGAACCTACCTTTCGAACTCATGTGTGATGCAAGTGATTTCGCGATTGGTGCGGTTTTAGGACAACGAAAGATGAAGCACTTTCAGCCTATACATTATGCTAGCAAGACAATGACAGAAGCTCAAATTCATTACACTACCACGGAAAAGGAAATGCTTGCCGTTGTGTATGCTTTTGAAAAGTTTCGGCCATATCTTGTCTTATCCAAAAGCATAGTGTATACGGATCACTCGGCTTTAAAGTACCTTATGAACAAACAAGACGCTAAGCCGAGGTTGCTCCGGTGGGTTCTTCTCCTACAAGAATTTGATATCACCATCCGTGATAAAAAAAGGAAGAGAAGTGGAGGAGGAAAACCTTGTGGCAGATCATTTTTCTAGACTTGAGATCCTCATAAGTAGTTGTGTTTAGAAAACAAATACATAAATTCGTACTTTTTCTTTAGAAAACTATTGGGGTTAGCGATTGCTAGTGAGTGTAACCCCATGGTTTGCGGTTTATGCAACTTTACCCAGTGACGGTGGGAAGCCCCCAATTTTATCATCAAAGGAATGACGACCGCTTAACTAAACAGAAGAAGTTTTTTCTAGGAAGTTATACAGTAATAGTCTCCGGGGACGATCCCTATCTTTTTAGTATTTGTGCGGAAATCAAATCAATTAGTTGGTGTGTGCATGGGCAAAGAAAAAGAAGCTCTTAATATTCTCAAAGCTTGTCATGTAGGACCACCGGGGGCCATCATAGTGCAAATCTCATCGCTCGAAAAGTATTTGATGCTGGTTTCTTTTGGCCAACCATATATCGAGATTCCTATACGATGATCAAATCTTGTGATACGTGTCAAAGACAAGGCAAAATTTCACAACGAGATGAGATACCTCAAAACGCTATCCAAGTTTGTGAAATCTTTGATGTATGGGGTATTGATTTTATGGGACCATTTCTCATCGTACACTCATGGGAATTAATACATCCTCGTTTAAGCGTTGTTTATCTTCTCAAAATGGGTTTTGATGAAGCAAAAGGCGATCCCAAATAATGATGCTAGGTTGTAGTAAATTTTTTGAAGTCTCTTTTTGCTCGATTCGGAAACAACCTAGAGCTATTTATAAGAGTTTGTGAGGGAACCATTTTTGTAATGATCTAGTTTGCTAAAGTAATGTCTAAGTATGGGGTCACACATCGTCTTGCTACCGCTTCTCACCCTCAAACGAGCAGTCAAGTAGAGGTGTCTAATCGTGGCTTGAAACGTATTCTAGAAAGGACGGTTAGAGAAAATCGTGCCTCGTGGTCCAACAAACTAGATGACGCTTTGTGGGCATTTCGTATTGCTTTTAAGACACCAATTGGTTGTACGCCTTACAAGTTAGTGTACGGAAAGTCTTGGCACATTTCACCTAATCGTAATTAGAGCATAAAGCTATTGGGCTTTGAAACAATGCTAATTTTGATCTTAAACTAACAAGGTGTCAACCGTATGCTTCTACTTATGCAACTTAATGAGCTTCGTGATCAAGCTTACGAGAATTCTTTGATTTATAAAGAGAGGACGAAAAAGCTTCATGACTCAAAGATCAAAAACCGCATTTTCAATGTTGGTGATCGAGTCTTACTCTTCAACTCTCGTCTAAAGATATTCTCTGGAAAGCTTAAAACTCATTGGTCGGGACCTTTCACCATCACCAAAGTTTTTCCATACGGAACAATTGAGTTATATCAACCCGATGGTCCGAACTTTAAGGTGAATGGTCATCGTGTGAAGCATTACTTCGGAATGGACTTACCACCCAGGGTAGTCCAGGATCTCTACACTTTCTCGAAGGACGAATGAATTCGGGGATCGAGTCAAGCTATGTGACTCGGTTACCAAAAACAAAGCGCTTCATGGGAGGCACCCCATGCTTATCCTTCTATCTTCTTTTTATTATTTCTATTTGTGGGATTTTGTGAGGACGGCTTGTACTCTTCAAGATTTCTTGTTGTTGTACTTTGATTTGTTTGCAGGATTAACCCACAATTTTCTAAAGCTTCTCGGAGTCCGGTGTTTCTGTCCCGGTCCACTCAAGACTTCCTAGCCTTGTTGCTTGCCATTCGTTTAGGGAAATCCAATATCATAGTATTATTATCGACTACATTTTATCTTTTTGGATCACTTGATAAATCGGCTTGAGATTCTTGTTTGATAATTTCTCACTTGACTTAGATTATAACATCGACCTTTTTTAGTTATTAGTATGGGGTTTTTAAAAGTCTTAGGCTAGGAAACATTGAGGACAATGTTTAATTTTAGTATGGAATAGTATATCTTCGATACGATCTTACCTACCTTTGCCCGTTGTTCTCACGTACCCCGTTTTCCCACCAAAAAAAAATATGAAAAATTTAAAAATTTTCAAAAATAAAATAAGTGTTTTGTCACAATTTTGACTTTCTTGCTGGGTAGAATAAGAATAAATTTTGACCCGATCGAGCGTGTTGAGCTCTAGCTTGTTCCTTAACTTTTAGGCTAAGCATTTGCGGAAATTCGCGAAGAACGAAAAATGATAGAGTTAAGCATGAGTGGGATCCTAAACAAGGATTAGTTGGAAATCTTAAGAGCTCATGTATGTAATTTGTGGCTTTTTCTCCCATAAGCTCCTAACCGGATTAATATACGTGCTGTTTTTGGAGATTAAACTTAAATCAACAATTTTTATGTAGTATATAGCAAAAATTTTAGTCTTAGTTCAAACTTATACTTGAATTTTTCAAAAAGAAGTCTTTTTAGAAAAAATCAAAATTTAATAATAAAAGCTGTTGTGGGCTTGATAAAGTTTACTACTCTTGCCAGGATCACACACGATGTGGTAGTCTTATAAAGATAGCCCCAATAGTAAGAATAATATTTCCAAGAATGATAAAACGTTTGTTGCATCTTGCGGATCACAAAACCGATGTTGCAGCCTTCTAAAAAGGTCGAGGGTTTACAATTGCATAATGTTTAATCAATATGTTTAAATTAATAAATATATTTTCTTTTTGTTAAATTCTAACTATGCTTTTTGTAACCCTTTGACTTTTCTAGTTTTAAAAGCATATGTTATTCGGAGGGAAACTGAAAGTTTTTGAAACCCTAAGGTCTGTGATGTCCCGATTACTAGTCTCTGTGGGGTGTCAAAAGCCTGGTCACTTACGCCGCAAGGTTTGGATGTGCGAGACGTAAAGTCGAGAATGGGATGATATCGCCTTTCAAACTCATTATTATTTCTCGGGTGGAAAGATGAGAATTTAGTATTTTGCAAAACGTTTCCGTTGATCCACGGCTTTTTAAAATTCTAAAATAGCACATTCACCTAAGATATAATAATTGTCGGGAGTGAAAAGTTCACAAGTTGCAAATATGAGTAGTGTTAGCATCTTAACTGATATTTAACTATGATTTCGTTTTAAGCTTGGTTTGTATAAGTGAAAAGTCGGGAACGATAAAATTTTTTTAGGGGCATTCTCGGATCAAAATGCATCTTGTTCTATGATCCCTAACAGTTATGGAAATAACAAAAGTCGGAATATTCTAATTAAAGTTTACTCAAAAAAAAATTGAAAAAGTTTTGAAAATGGGAAAATGGGGTGTTTTAAAGCTTGTGATTTTTTAACTCTCCCCACAAAAGTCTTTGCTACTTTTCAAAGATTTAGTTTGGGGAAATTCTGAGGTATTTGGTTTTAGAGCATATAATATTGCGTGAGGACACGACAATTACTTAGTTTGGGGAATTTTGATATGTGAGAAATCACATATCCTTTTTACACCAAAAATGACCTTTAAATGATTAAAATGTGCAAAAATAGGCTTGTATTTGTGTATTTTGTTGTTTATGTATGTGTAGGTACGGATAATGCAAATATCACAAGAAAACGGTCAAAGTCGGACAAACACGAACACGAGAATGGAAACAGTGCACAAGAGCCGGAAGTTTCTAACAAAAGGTCATCAAAAGTCAACCCCTGGTCAACTCTAGTCAACCACAAAAGGACAAAACCCTCAAAAATACCAAATCAGTCCTCAAAGTTAAATCATATTACACAAAAGACCCTAAAACCCTAACACCGTTATCTCTTTTATACTTAAGAGATAACGGTCGTTATCTCCTAAACATAAACCCTTAAACCTTTTCACCTGGCCCATTTCTTTTTATAAAAGCCCATTTCTTTTTATAAAAGCCCAAGTCAAATCCCCACACCCCGGGTCAAACAAAGATATAAAAAGAAAAGAAAAGGGCAGGAAATCTTGTCTGTTTGTTAACTATTCAACCGTCTTCTCCGTTTAAACCTTCACCTCAAATCAATTGCTGGTTAAAATGCCAATTGACAGCATTGTTGGCTCTAAGATTCGAGTACCAAGGTTAGAGTTGGCCAATGAAGACGTAACCAAAAGACCTCCATTGGCTAAGACACCTCAAGGAATGACACGTTGGATGCAAGATAGGCAAAAACAAAAGGAATGAATTTTTGCACTAATTTTGTGCAAAAGAAGTACACTGCCTCTGACACATGAGATTGCACGCTTGGACGTTCCGTGTGATCACCTAATTGATCCAACGGCTGATATGATTGGTATCCAATTGATTGAAAAGAATGAAGGTGTGGCCAATCCCACCATTTTTTTTTTTTTTTTTTTTTATTTTTTTTATGTTATTTTTTTTTTTTATTAAAAGGAGCGTGTAACAAACTTGAAGACCTAGAAGCTTCCTCTCCGGCTATAAATACAAGACCTTCTCACTCACACGAGGAAAGAGAATATTTCTTTTTCAGTTATTTAGTAAGCTTATATTTAGCCTTTTGATTTTATGTCAATTTTTCTTCTTTAGGGTTTTTAGCTATTTGTACATTTCTTTTTCAACTCTTTGTAATCATTTCTGTTTATTAAATAAAAATCTTTGTTTTCCATGTTATACAAACTCTTTTGTCAATTCTGATTTCACTTTTATGGAAAATAATGGTTGATTAAGCTCATTTACTGTTTCATAAGCTCATACTATTTTTAAGCTACTAAAAGCTCTCTTATAAACTGGATCATCCCTTGGAATTGGATGGCTGCTAGATGATTAAGTTTGGTAATAGTCCTTGAAGGTCAAGGGTTAGGTTAGAATAGGAATTGATTTTGCTTATAGATATAAGCTAAAAGCTATATGCATAAGCTCTGGTTGAGCAAACAATCCCTGTTTAGCTGGGATTTTAGGTTCTACATCATTTATTTTTTTTGTCTTTTAAATTTCCTAGTTAAATTGTTCTTACTAGCTTAGATTTGCTTATTGTCTGCTTTGATTTACTTATTAACTATTTAAACTTGCTTATTGATGCTCATTTGAGTAGTTTTATGCTAATTGTGTTTACTAGATAGCTTTAATCTTAAGTTTGCTTTCTATTTCTATAAAACTGTCAAAAAACCAAAAATAAGTAGCATATTTTAAATAGCTTAATATCCTGGCTTATTGTTTGCTTATACCTGCTTAAGAGGTCTGTCTATAGCTAATTAATATCTGGTTATTGATTTATTAGTCTTAAATCTCATCTTCTATAAGCTTAAATGGTTTTGACTGTGTTTAAAGGGGTGTTTGGCACAACAGTACTAACTGAGAGTTAGTACTACTTGTGACATTTTTGTTTCTTAAAACTAAATTTGAAGATCATTTGTAGGCTTGTAAGTTTGGATTCTAGGTAGTATGTTAGGTTTGATTAAGTTTTTGTAAGATTTTCTAGTTATACTTTGTATCTGTGAGCATTGAGGTAATCCTATTAGCATATTTAGATTAAATAGTCTCTAGTTGTTATAATTGCTTTAATAGCTATTTGCTAAGTATTTTAAAAGAGTAGAAATTAGTTTTTTTTTGTCTGCACTCATAGTTGTATGTATTTGTGCAAACTACATCAGATATGAAAATAGAGAAGTTGGCAGTTTCAATTCAAATCATCAGAGGGTAAAAGTCACTCTTAGGTTTTAGTTTACAAGAAGAACTTAAGGTAATCTTAATCTATTTCAGTTTTGTTTGCATTAAAAATCTAATTTGATTATTTGAATTTAAGGTAAAAAGTAGCTGTTTGTCCTTTAAAATAAAAAACAAAACTAAGTATTTGCTGAGTATTCTGTCTGTTCACAAACGTGCATTTTTCCTGGCTTTCATTTGATTTTCAAAATGCTTTTTAAAAGTTGTTTTAAGTAGTATGTTAGGTATACTTTTTAGGGTAATAAGCCAAAAGTCCATAAGGACCCTTTAGCTTATTGAGAAATAAGCTCAAAGGTACCTATAAGGGGGCTGTTGGTTAATAGTTAGCGCTAACAGTGCATTATTTCTTTACTTTTAGCTTTTTGCCTTTTTAGCCTTAGCTTAATCCGTATTCATATTTGCTTATTAGATTAGAATAGGTTAGTTTAGCTTAATTTGATTATGTCTTAGCTTATTTTAGCTTATCTGTTCTCTTAGTTTGTTAAAATAAAAGCCAAAAAGAGTTAAGTAGTTTCTAGCTTATTTCTTATTATTAACTACTTATTTCTTGTTAAGTTCACCTTGTTAGGATAGTTTTAGCTTAGTAGTAGCTTAATTAGCCATAGGTTTAGCTTATTTCAGTTTCAAGCTTATTAAGTTTTGAAAAAGTAAAAAAATATAGTTAAGTAGTCTGTCATTTCTTTATGCTGTTTTTCAGCTTATTTTTGATTTTGAAAAAAGTTGTTTTTACAAAAGAAGCTTAGTTTAAGCTGTTTTTCAACTTTGCTTTTTAAACTTACTTTTTAGTCAATTAGAGTCTATTAATAGTGAAAAATTTCATTTTAGGTTTATTTTTGGAAATTTAGGGTTTTTAGTCACCATTTAGGGTTCCCGTTTTGCATTTTTAGTTAAAGTTTAATTTCCCGTTATTAAAGTTAAGTTTAATTGTCCCTTAATTTGCTCACTTTTAGGATTTGAGAAAACAAATCATCTTCGAACCAATTCAAATCATTGTCCAAATAAGAAACGTGGTCTCAATTTCATAAATCTTTGGGAAAACGACCCGGTAATCACTTACCGGTTAAAACGTGTAGTATTTTCGTAAGATTTTTCCTACTACCTTTGTCCTCAAGGGTAGTTTTGGAATAATCTATACTTTGGATATTATTACGTATATAATTGACCACCAATCAATGTTAATACTGTTCGCACATTGAAAGTTAGTGCTGCTTTGTATATTAATGCTGCCTGTTTGTGCCAAGGGATGTTACTACTGCTTCGAGTTTATATTAGTGCTGTCTAGGTTAAGGAAAAAGAAGGATAGTGTTGTTCGTGATATTAAAACTGATTGAGGTAATTAGTGATGTTTGAAGAGTTTCAACTGTTTTCTTTGTCCGATAAACATTAATGCTGCTAGTTATGACAAATATCGGACAAAACGTAATTTTCTTCTTGGTTGGATATGAAGATCTCAAACAGAATAGTGTAATGTACCCGATATCGGGTAACAAAGCATGTTTGTGGTTCTCGGCTGAGTTATGTTTTTGGACAACTCACAGAGGATGTTTGGCTTTTGGATTTTGGTTTTGATTTTAATGTTCTCAAAAGTTTAAAGGCTCATATTTCTTGGATTAATTTATTACGAAGAGGATTATTTATCACTTATTTGGAGTTAAAGTGGAGTTTCACAGGTTTGTGTTCTTATCATATCTTAAAGTGTGTGTTACACTTTGAAGATAACTTGTTCGTGCTTAGAAACGATGTAACGAAGACTTGACGAATCTAGCAAAGGTGTGTGATCTAACTTATGGTGCTCAATGCTCACATTTGCTATCACTTTGGTTATGTGTCTCATAGAAGATGAGGATTTTTGTCAAGAGGTTACGATCTACTTATACTTTGGTCTTGGTATGAGTTTGATGTCACGAAGATAGTACAAGATATAAGACGCAAGTTTGGGTTGTTCTACTTCAGCATCAAGTTCGTTATACTTAGTTTTCTTCATAAGTAATCATTAAATAGAGCCTATAGAATTGAAGATTCAAGAAATGGTTAACATATGGGTTTCAGGGGAAGCTTATTATTAAAATGTTTAACCATTTACATGTACCACATGAGGTGAAGGTTTTTAATACTGTAAGTCATTGTTACTACTGCTAGTTTAAGTTTCTACTGCTCAAGTACATTTATCTTAAGGCGCGTCATAGAGGGTAATTTGAGTTGTTGGAAGGCTGGATTAGAAGTGCGATAGTAGTTTGTGGTTGTCGAAATCTAAGTTGCATACTTTAGTCCCCTATTTGATTATGACAAAAAGGGGAAGAAGATTTACAAAGAAGATGTGCAACTTACAGATCCTTGGTGGAATGATCCTTATTCTTTCATATATATATTAGCTTCAGGGGAAGTTCGTGCTTATTTTGGTTTTGTCATTATCAACTAGGGGAAGATTGTTGAGAATTATATTTGAGTTGATAAGACAAAAATATGAAAGATGAAGGACTTAAAAGGCAAAGTAGGAATTCTTCAAAAGATGGAAGATTTTGAAGATTCTGAAGATAAACTTAAATGATTAAAAGATTTATTAATATCTTTATTTGTTTTTATCCTTTGTAAACCTAATATCTCTAGTATATAAAGAGATATAGGTCGTATAGTTTTCTGTGTGTCAAGATGTAAACACTAGAAAAGTGTGTGTGTGTCTTGGCGTCAAGTCCTCTAAGTGAACTCCTAGAATTTGTATGTTTCAGCCTCAAGGATCTTTGATTCCTTGTTATAGTTTAGATGACACGTTTTAGAATTGATCATCTAGAATTGGGGCTGTTAGGAACGTTTGGCTAATAATAAAGAAACACCTTGTTGAATATCATTGTTCTTATGTTAATTCCGCTATACATATTTTATGTTCAATTTATTGTTAATCCTAGATATAAGATCTAAACAATCTAAGCTTAAACGATTCTTTAGGTTTCCACATAAAGCAATATATTCTGCCTCTGTACTAGAGATAGCAATGCTCTTTTGCTTTTTGGATGACCAACTAACAAGATTATCGCTTAAGAATTGTGCACTTCCAAATGTGCTTTGTCTAGTATCTTAACACCCGGCGTGGTCTGCATGTGCATATGCTATTAGAATAATGCAAGAATCTTTCAAATACCAAAGACCCATATCAATGGTTCCTTTCAGGTATCGAAGGATTCACTTAACTGGATGCAGGTGCTTTTCGATAGGCTTTTGCCTGATATCAAGCACACATGCACATTGTAAATACTAGGTCTGGTCTGTTGGATGTAAGATACATTAAGGAATCAATCATCCCACAGTAATGTGTACGATCGACTAGATTCCCCTGTATATCTTTATCCAATTTACTTTTGTCTACCATAGAGGTATTAACGGGATCACTAGATAACATACCATATTTCTTTAATATTTCAAGAGCATAATTGGGCTGGTTAATAAAGATGCCTCTAGGACTTTGAGAAATTTATAATCCTAAAAAGAAAGACATTTGTCCCATCATCGACATCTTAAATTTAGAAGTCGTTATTTTAGAAAATTCATCACACATAGCAGGTTTAGTAGAGGCAAAAATTATACCGTCGACAAAAATTTGTACCAATAAGATGTCACGTCCTGCTTTTCTGGTGAATAATGTTGGAGCGACTACACCCTTGGAGAATTCTTGTGATTGTAGAAAACTAGACAGCATATCATACCATGCGCGTGGAGCTTGTTTAAGACCATAGAGTGCCTTTTTGAGCATGTACACGTGATTTGGCTTGTCTGGATCTACGAATCCTTCTGGTTGAGAAACATAAACCACTTCACGTAGCTCACCATTCAAGAATGCCGTTTTGACATCCATCCGATAGATTGTCTTTTCTTAGTGGCAGCATTAGCAATGATGATACGAATGGCTTCTACTCTGGCAACAGGTGCAAACGATTCCTCGAAGTCTATTCCCTCATCTTGTCAGTATCCTTTAGCAACTAATCGAGCCTTGTTTTTAAGTACACCGCCACACTCGTCTTTCTTGACTTTGAAAATCCACTTCAATTTGATCAACATTACGAGATCTAGACACGGTACTAATTCCCATACTGAAGTGAGAAAGGCATCGAAATAACACCACATAGCGTCAGTCTGAAGTTGCTTTCTAGTGGAGACTGAGCGAGAAGGATCTCTGATCATATTTCCTATTAGATGATTCTTAGTCTATTTTCCAAGAAGTTCAAATGGAGTGTGGGATGGCCGCACATTTGATGATGATCCTTGAGAAGTTGAGTCTTCATGAAGAGTTTCATGAAGTGGATCATCATTAAAGTGTGGTGTTTTTAAGGATTATTCAACACATTAAGATATAATTACGGATTGTTCTTGTTCGTGTGTTGATAGGATACTTGTTGATGGCAGGTGAATCGGCTATATCAACAGCTCTGGGAGTAGCAGCTACTTGAACTGGATAAATAGCACACGGTAGAGGATTGAAGTATTCATCAAACGTGGGTTGGAACAAACGATCCCAATCATTTCTTGTTGGTAGGATACAAGGTTGTTGAGGAATAGGGTTTGGTATGAGTCCTGAACTGGATGTTCCAAGAGTCATAAATTGAAGCCCGGGTCCTGAACTGAATTGTTCAGAAGCCATCGCTGCCAGCTCATCAAACGTTACATGGATGTTTTCCATGATTTTCCAGGTCCTCCTATTATAGATTCTGAAAGCTTTCTTTTTGGGCGCGTAATCAATAAAAATACCAATATCAGACTTTGCATTTAGTTTACCCAAGTCCTCACTATCATTGGTCGGATAACAGAGTGAACCAAAGACATAAAGAAATGATAAATCCGGCTTCTTGTCATGCATCAGCTCATATGGAGTTTTGTTGTATCGGAGACAGATCGGGGAATGGTTTTTGGTATAACAAGCTGTATTGATTGCTTCAGCCCACAGAAATAATGGAGCTTTTGAAAATATCAACATTGTACGAGCAACTTCCACTAGAGTTCGGTTTCGTCTTTTGACAATTTTGTTCTGTTAAGGAGTGCGAGCAACGGATGTTTGATGCGAGATGCCTAAATTTTCATAAAATTCTCGAAGGGTCTGATTGACAAATTCAGTTCCATTATCTGTTCTAACATTGTTGACTGTGGCATTCAAACAAACTTTAATATTTTTGATGCATTTGATGATAGCGTCAGGAACTTCATCCTTTGATATCAAAAATTTGACCTAAGTAAATCGTGAGTAGTCATCAACAATCACCAATATGTACTTTTTCCCGTTAATGCTCTCCACACGCATCGAGCTACATAGATCCATATGCAGAAGATAGAGTTTCTCTTGGTTAGTGTCTTTAGCCTTGGGTTGATGAGAGAATTTCTTGCTTTTGCCTAATGCACATGCTGAACACAGATGTTTTTTTTAAATTTAAGCTTTGGAATGCCTCGTGCAAGACCGTATTTGGCTAGCTGATTTAGAGTACTGAAGTTGAGATGAGATAACTGACGGTGCCATAACCAACTCTTAGTCTTTGAAGATTTTGATACTAAACAGATCAAAGAAGTCTTTAGCACGTCATCAAGAGAAGTTATGTACAAGTTTGTGTCTCTAGATCCTGAAAGTAGATCAACACCGTCTAAATTCTGAATAAGGCAAGTGTTTTTCAGAAAAGCAACTTTAAGATCCGAGTAACAAAATTGTCCAACTAAAAACAAGTTATGTTTGAGGCCCTCTACATAATATACCCTTGAGATAGTAACATTCCCCAGCAGATAATCACCATAACCCAAAATCTTTGCAATCTGGTTGTTTCCGAATCTAATAGTTCCTAGAAATTACTAACGAAGTTCATGAGCTGAGAGTGGTTTCCTGTTGTGACAACCATGACTTGAGCAAGTTAGTCAAACTATTAGTGTTGACTTATGTATCTGTTGCAATGTATGGGTTATGTGTTATATGTGTTTATTCATGTTTATATGTGTTTGTGTGGGATATGTGAGATTGGATAATCAATACATTGAGCGTGATCGTCTCATTGAGATTGGATTTGCGTAGGATTTTATGGAATTCATTTCGTTCACCTTTGGTGACAAGGAAATAATTTCGGTGATTGAAGCGGTTTCGCGTTAATTATGT